>JAVQJL010010915.1:0-13081 GCA_036024295.1 Nannoperca obscura | reverse complement strand
CTCTCTCTCTCTCTCTCTCTCTCTCTCTCTCTCTCTCTCTCTCTCTCTCTCTCTCATACACTAAAGTGCTTCTATTTTGTGTTTTGTTTTTTTCAACAAATAAGCAAAGAAAATTATGCAGAAAATGTATCTTTTAATGGTACATATTTACATATATAATTTTGAATATAATATTTAGATATATAAATACATATATCGGGATATAGATATTGATAGATAGATAGATAGATAGATAGATAGATACATAGATAGATAGATAGATAGATAGATAGATAGATAGATAGATAGATAGATAGATAGATAGATGTCTAAAATGAATGATAAATATGTAAAATGTCTAAAATGAAGTCTAAGATGCTGTCAGGATCTTCTGGTGTCGTGTGGTTTGCACGTTAGTTGCAGCCACTAGTGGGCCCGGTGCGGGACGGCCAGCCACAGGCCTGCTGTCCGGCTCACCCGCGCTGTCTGTGGGGAGTGAGCGGGCATTCAGAGAGGATGCTGGGGCCTGCCAATCCCACAACACATCCATCATTAACCCGGGGCTACTAAGCTGTTCCGGGCTATGGCCGCACCTATCGCACATTTCGACGACGACTGGCCGATTTCGGGTGACCTGAGCATGGTTTCAGACCAGAGGCTGCTGCCGCAGAAAGGCCGTGTAGCCGCCGCCGCCGCGGGGGAAGCGGCGGCACCGCAGCTCCTCCCGGGTGATGATGATATCCTCGAGCTGCACGACAGCACCCTGTCCCAGGGGGAAAACGGTGCTTTTAAGTCCATGGAGGACCTGGTGAACGATTTTGACGAGAAGTTATCAGTCTGCTTCCTACATCTGAGCGCCGAGACGGACCGCATCGCTCCTGTGAGTGTGATCGCCGAGGACTCGCTGCTGGAGGAAGACGAGTGAGTGTTATTGTCTGTGGCCTGTCCGCAGGCGAGTGGTGTTGAATCATACGTGGACGTGGATGCTCCAGCTCACTGCTGCAGGTTGCATTTTCAAAACCACGCAAAGACATTTTTATCAGCATCATTTCCCAGATCACGAAGCCAAGATGTCATAGGAATGCTTACACTGATGGGGATAGAGTGACAGCCACACACACACACACACACACACACACACACACACACACACACACGCTGCCACCATCTTTTGTCATCAAAACAGAGGTTTGCTCTGCCACCGTAGTAGCTAACAGACTCTGGAAATGTGAGTTACATTATTTACACATACAACCAAACAAGTGCTCTGATATCGGCATACTATCGGTGTCTGCCCTTAAATGGCATTTAAAAACAGATATTATACCGATATGAGTAAAGGCAAGTCATATTTTTGTTTATAACGCCGATACTTTTTTTTCGAGGATCACTTTTATTGTAGGCCCACATTTGAGTTTGTTTTATCGTCATGAATAAATAATCATACAGGGTATTTCCACGAGGAGTATTTAGAACCGAAACGTCCAATTGATTAATTGATTAGTTGAATCAGGAAAAATAATATGCAACTATTTTGATGTCATTTATCAGGTAGGAAAAAAAAAACATTCTCAAATGTGAGGATTTGCTGCTTTTTTCTGTTTTTACATGATTGTAAATGTAGTATTTGGATTTTGGACTGCTCGTTGGACAAAACAAGCAATTGAGCAGTTATTTGGTCTGTTATAGACTAAATTATGAATCGCTTTATCTAGAAAGTAATAGGCAGATTAATCAGTAATAAAATAATTATTATTTGCAGCCGTAAAATGATGTTAGTGCATTATAATCCACCTTTACTTAGTACTGTGTCAGTACAGTATCAACAGATAGTTGGGAAATGTATATGCAATGGTATTGTTTTAAAACGTCCTATTAGTATATTGGCATTCCAAAGACATTAAATGTGTTTAGTTAACAAACTGTTGTGAAAAAAAGTCTCTGACTTAGTAAATCACCTTAAACATTGTCACATTAGCACTAAACAGCTTCGGACTTTTGTGACTTTAAATGTCATCATGGCATTTTTTACTTGATAAAATAAGAACAATCAAGAGTGTCCTAATACTCTAGTTGTTAAGAGGTATACCATAATACCACACCCCATGTTATATTCCCTTTCTCTCTCCCAACTTTTCCTGTTCGTGTTGCTGTTGAATAATAGGGAAAACATTGCAAATTAAACAATCTTAAAATAAAGAATAGAATAGAAAGCCTTTATTGTCATTATACACAGTACAGTGAGATTTAAAAATGGATGAAGCAGAGGCTAAGATATCCTGACTGTCCCTAGTATGGGTCAAACTCCTAAAACACTGTATCCCACATTTCCCATAATGCAATTCAACAGCACCTTTTGTTAGACTAAGTAAATGCCCATGTCTTCTAATCTCCATACTCCAGTTTGTAACACAGGCCTTCTGTTATAGATCCAAACGGAGGCTGAGAGAAGCACCACGGCATCATTAGTGCTCTCTTAAATTTACAGTCTGAGGATTATTTTAGATTTAAGACTTAACTTATCTCTCTTCTCCTCAGAGTCTGGAATGCTTTGACCAGTAACTATGGGCGCGTGATGCCAGTGGATTGGAGACAGTCTCGAACATGCTCCCTCCACATCACCACATTCAACCTGGAGGAGAAAACCGTGAGTGATTCTACCCCTCCCATCCCATCTCTGTCCCACTTTCCCTTCAACCCCAGCCCCCCTTCCCTCCCTCCCTCATCAAATCTCTCTTTTCTGTTCATCTCACAAATCAGAAATATTCATTGTGCCAGGGTTTAGCGCTTTGATTAAATTCCCTCCCCCTTTTCTGCTGCTGGCTAGAGAAAGACTGATGTCACGGCAGAGCTGTCGGACGATGAGGAGCTGAGGGAGCAGCTGGACATGCACTCCATCATCGTCTCCTGTCTCGCAGAGGAGCCGCTTTTCACAGCAGAGCAGGTAAGTTAAACGTAAACCTCTTGCAGAGTTGATCCCGGATGCAGCCACACTGTGTCAAGCCTGTAAATGCAGAGCAGCAGCTTAACTTCTTCTGTGTTTCCCACAGAGATTTAATACTGATGTTCACTGGGTCATTTGGAGTGCTGCCTCTTTGATCTGTGCAGGTTATCGAGGAGATAGAGGAGATGATGCAGGACTCTCCAGACATGGAGGCTGAGCACAATCCCTCTCAGTCGGACCTCTCCATGCTCTCCCTGGACGTCCAGCGGTCCACCAGGAGCCCCAGCTACGAGAAGAGTGAGTCCACTGGTCGGGACTTGGGGTGGGACAAATATTCAGTTAAATATCATGATATGTTCTCTTGTGATACGTTCCTGGTCAATTATTTTATTTACAACTTTGAGAATGCATAAAAAGTGGGTTACAGACCATGTGATTCATTCAAATGAAAGGATAACTGGTGATCAACAAATCCCACGAAACGACCAAAAGCAACAATGAATTGCTCCTACAAACACATGTAGTCTGTGAAGCCAGACCCTGATATAGCTTACTGCTCTGTGACATGACAACAGCAGAGCTCCCATTGTTGTCCACAAATGAACAAAACCACATCACTGAGCCACTGTGCTGCTCTGGGTGACGTGCTGCTTCATTATGACGAACATAGGAGCTCTATTTGTTTTGACTCAATCCCACGAACCCCTTCCTGCTGCCGTAAATACTCACTCTAGCACCAACTGTGTATAAATCCACCACTAAAAGTAGTTCCCAACCAATACACTATTTACTTCTGTTTAAGTTATGTTTGCCTAAAACTGCAGTGCCCAGCTGTTTTAGGGCATTAGTTTTCTTTAGAAAAAATGAAAGAAACAAATTGGGGTCAGTGTTTGAAGATTTAAGTCACAGACAAGTAAGGGAAATGATTGAAAGACTGACTCACGCATCGTTGGTATTGGTTCATATGATTAATTGACAATAAGAAAAACTAAAATAACGCCAGACTTATCTGTTCATTTTATCAGTGCTCTTGTACATACTTCTTTTAATGTGTGGGCGTTGAATTTTATGTCCCAATTTGATATTTTTTGTAGTTTAAAACTGTAGCATATGATGACTTTTAGTATGGAGTGAATATAGTCTCGATATTATTTGTAAAAAATGTGTATTACATGATTTATAACTTAAAATCAAGTTTGAAAATATTTTACTTTTTTAACTTCAACTTCTCAGATCTGATCCTTTTTGTTCAAAAAACTTCCTGCGCTTGCAAATGTCTCGTGTTGCACTGTTGTTACTTTTGCTTTCGGGATTTTGAGACTATATTAACAGATTCGTAAATGTAGTTCAAGTGTTTAAAGTTATTTTCAGTTAATGAGACTATATTCACTCTTTTTTTAATTTGACATTATGTAGATACCGTGATGTCTATAAATCCACCACACAGTTAATGTATTGTGTATTGTGTATGAGACAAATATAATCTAATTTGAGCTCAAAGGTCCATATCATTGTTATGGCCGATGGATTCATGATAATATGGTGTCATTACCCTGTAACCTGTGCCCGTCCATGTGTAATAACTGATGGATGAACGATCAAAAACATCTGAAAGCTGTGTTTTGTGTGTGTGTGTGTGTGTGGTTCAGGGGTGAGGACCCTGAGTGTCGCGGAGCTGAACGAACGTCTGGAGGAGACGGAGACGAACATCAGGAGGTTCTCAGAGGAGCTGGTGCAGCAGCTGGCTCTCAGGGATGAGCTGGACTTTGAGAAAGAGGTGAAGAACAGCTTCATCTCGGCGCTCATCGACGTACAGAACCGACAGAAGGAGCACCGGGAGCTGCTGAAGAAGAAGAAGAAGCTTAAAAGCGGAGCTGGGACGTCGCAGGGCCACGCGGAGAAGACAGTTGGATTGGTGAGTATTTTATCCTTTTAGTTTTGTTTTAGGGAAACATTACAAGCCTGTGATACCAGCTTGTTACCAGTTATGTGTGTTGATTTCAATATTTTTTGTTGATCTCTTAAAATGTCTGGATAGTGGATATGATATCTTAAGATCTTTCTTTTCCAATGTTTGTTGCATTTCTTGCTGTACTGTTTTCCCATCTTTGGTCACCCTCGTTCTATGTTTCTCTGCTTTACTTCCTTCCTCCTCAGCGCTTCAGCGTGGAGGGAATCTCCTCTGTTATTCAGCAAAGCTTCCGGCAAACCTTTGGGTCCGGGTGCAGTGAAAGACAGGTTACTTTGTATTTCTCTCTCCGCTGCTTAACTGAACGTTTCTGCACTGAACATATACACTTTGAAAGGAATATCATCCCACAGAAACACCTTCCCTTTCATAACTAAATCTCCAGTAAAAGCATAGGACGAGTCAAACTGCATGTATTGTTTTTTTCCCCTGCGTTCGTGCATCAGCTGTTCTGCCTTTTTCATTTCTCTCTTCTTGTCTTTGTCTATGTTTTATTATATTTTACAGTATTTGACCACAGTCATCCCTTATGAGAAGAAAGGACAGCCGCCTTCGCTTGAAGACCTCCAGATCCTGACTAAGAGTAAGTTTCTTCATCTGTACCAACGGTGCTTGAATTCTAGCCGCTCTGACTGATCCATTCACTCCTCTCTATCTGCTGCCTCGCAGTTCTACAAGCTATGAAAGACGACAGTGACAAGGTGCCCAGTCTCTTAACAGACTATATTCTCAAAGGTGAGCTTTTCTCTTTCTTTGTTTATATGCTGTTGCAAAGTTGGTTGCGTGATGTGTTGGCAGTGACAGAAACCAGAGGGTCAATAACTGATCAATTGTAACTGGTGACGTAAAGTTAAAGGACAACACTGGTGTTCACTATAAATCATCTATAGTTAATATTACCTTTGGCCATTTTATAACATATTGTAGATGTTTAGATTTTATTTCCTACATCTCAATCATTGGTTTCAGTTCATTAATGTTTTTTAGTCAAGTTGCATTGTTATTGCTTGGTATTGCAGATGAGAACAGGTACTGATTTAAAACAATTCATGTTGGTGTGAAATTTGACAATTGGCATCTATAAAATATCTCTTGTATTATTAAATATTATATGTGTGTGTGTGTGTCTGTGTGTGTGTGTGTGTGTGTGTGTTGCAGCAGTAAATTAAAAGTTAAAACTAAAAAATGTGCATGTCTAGCAAGTTTCAACTGCAAACTGACCTTCATACTGTGAGTCAACAGCTGTCCTGATACTGATAATGTAAAATACTGTATGCTTTACATCAAACAACCAGAAAAGTCCCTCAGTGCCTCCTTCTTTCTGTCCTTCCTTTCACACGTTCTGTTTTCCTCCTCTCATGTTTTCTTCTTCTACTTCTTATGATCTAATTTATTGCTGCCTTTCGCTCGCTAGCTCTGGTGTGAGCGATGGATGGAGAGGTTTGTGGCACATTCACGTGTGATGCGCTGTTGTGATGTTGCCGCTCACATTGGGAGAGCGCCCCCTCTCTACCACTTAACTGTAGTGCAGTCTCACCCTGACGTCCTTCTCACTTTTCCCCTCTCTCCCAGGCAGTGACCGACTGTGCGGTTGATCCCTCTTAGTGTCGAGACTCACTCACAATGACTCACTGCCACACACACATTAAAACACTATTTACCCTGCAGCTTACATTTAAGAGACATTTTATTATCAGCACAGTTAAGGCTGCATTTGGTCTCTAGCTGCCTGCAAGTATTCATCCTCACCCGCCCCACTTCAGAAATATGTCGATGTTGTTATTTTCAGATTTTTATCACTCACTGGTGTGATAAAAGTTGTATTTTTCCTATATTTTTTCCTCTTTTTAAAAAAAAATCTCCTACGTAGTTATTTGTACTGATCCCCTCATGCTGAAGCTTCATCCCTGGTCACTCGTAGCTCTGCTAACATTCATTCTCTGCTGTTATTACAGTGCTTTGCCCGACATAGACCAGAGGGACGGTGCCCAACACTCGGCAGAGGCTTCAGATAGTTTACCATGACAACGAGATGAAGAGGAAACACTGTTTTTTTCTAAATTTATTCTTGCATGTTTTTACCTCAACGTGTATTTTTTTTGTGTTCTTTTCTTCATTTAGTTGTATATATTTTATGTTGAGCATTGTGATTTTGCAAACCTTGTGTGTTCCTGTGAATTTTGACTTCTTTTCAGTGTTTTTTAATTTTGTTGCATTCTGAAAGAGTATCCTAAAAATGGTAAATGATATAAGAAATATACCCAGATAGATATGTGCTGCATTGTATGGAAACGGAGCTTTCCTTGTTGGTTGTAAGTACGGGTAGATGTACAATGCAAAGGGCTTCTGTATTTATGTGAAGTGCTTAACTGTCCACTGAGCAATGAACAAATGCAGAAAGTGTGCTGAAGATAGAAGTTGCAGAAAAAAGATAATTATAAAATAGAGTATTTGATTGTAAAGAAATAACAGTAAAGAAGAAGTTATTGATCCCCAATTGGAAATCAGTAAGTATTACAGCAGCACATGAGACAGATCAGAGAGGTACAGGATACAGATAAATAGAAGCCTATGTAATAATAACAAATAAGTTAGTTAATTACCTTAAACCAGCGTGCAAAACCGTCATATAAGTCAACACAAGCTTCCACTTGGCAGCAGACAACATGCACTATCTGCTTTCTTCTCAGCAGAACATTATACACATCGTCATTATTATTCTATGGAAGATAAAGTGTTGATGAAGGTGATGAAATCTGGACTGAAATGAACTAACTATGCATTTGTGTGAATTGTGACCCAAGCACTGTCTGCACCTTTGTGACGCTGACTGGAACTCTGAATCAGAGACCCGAGCACCACAAATGGGCAGTTATTCTGTATGTATTCTTGAACAAGCTGCCTTTGCCTTTGCCTGAACGTTTTGTACATTATAAATGACTTATTTTCAATGAATGTCAAATTGCTGGACTACTTGCTAGGACCTGCTTCACTGTT
Source organism: Nannoperca obscura (assembly GCA_036024295.1). Classification (NCBI taxonomy): domain Eukaryota; kingdom Metazoa; phylum Chordata; class Actinopteri; order Centrarchiformes; family Percichthyidae; genus Nannoperca; species Nannoperca obscura. The sequence continues at coordinate 5,192 of JAVQJL010010915.1, read as the reverse complement.
AATTTATTTTGTAAATATTTGATTTCAAATATATTGATAAAAACACACCCTCTTTGTCTCAAGATATTTGATTAATTTCTTAACAGACATGCAAATGATAAACACAATCAATGCCTTGCAACAGTAATGGGAGTAAAGGAGTAAATAAAACATAAAGACCCATTTGATAGATAAGTGAAGACACAATAATAAAATATATAATAATAACAATAATCCCTTCATATAATTTCATTTTCTATTACTCATCTGACCTTCTTGAATATAATTAAGAATTTGATAAGTAATCGGTCACTCCCACTTCCCAGTGCCTTGGGAGATGTGATTTATAAAAGAAAGGATCCTAAATATGTCATTATATCAAATGTTAACAGTAGGAGGCACCATCTCAATCATACACATTTCCTTGCCAGTAAGGGTTTAGATTCAGAGGTATTTAGGTCTAATGACCTTTTATAAATATTGAGGAGGAAAGGGGAGGGGTGAACATTTGAAATATTCTTTGCTGAGACACCTTCCCAAAAAGATTCAAATACAGGACAAGAACCAAGACAATGTATACAGGAGGCAGTGTGTACACTAGAGAGAGCTGGGGATTGAATTCTCTTAAAACTGAAGATGTAATATGGAGTCTACGGAAAATACAATACGCCCTCTTTTTAATCCATCTGTTTGTCTTTGCATATAATAAGGAGAAACGTGTTATTATATAAATGCAGGCAATAGTCAAGGTACTCTGAGCGTATTTGCCCATGTTTGGAAGTGGAGCTTATAATATTGCATCACTTTAATGTGTAATTTGGCTGGGAGGTGTGTGTGTGTGTTCGTGTGTTAAGACAGTGACATGTGGGACCGCTGAACATTCAGAGGCACGGACACTCAGCTTCCTCATCACTGGCAGAGGCCACTGAAACGCTCTAGTGAAGACCAGTCTGACAGAAAGACATGAAACAGGAACAAATATTAAATCCCCAACTGCATTTCTTCACTGACTGACTTCACAAGTCCACGAGTCAACAGCACCCCGTCCAGCTCACTGAGGAGATCCAGATGTGGGGCTGTGGGACAAAGAACAAAACATACAACCTCTGGCCAGCTGGAGCCCTCAGCAGAAACACCACAGGCCCTTAGGCAGGAAACATGAAAAGGCACTTGCAAAAATGTTTGTTAATATTTGTTGCTCTTAAATGACACAAACACACAGATAACTGATGAAGATATTAATTATTTACTTGTATTACATTTATGTTATAAATGTACACATACACGCATACACACAGACGGCCAAAACCCTGCTGTGATTTATTGGTAACCTACAAACATGTGAAACCCGAGTCATGCTTGTCTGAACACTGTAAAACTCTCCATCTCCCGTCAGCCTTTCAAAAGCAACACAAACAGCTTTTAAACATCTGTAAAACATTTGTTCTGTAGCCTATCAGATAAGACTTCCTCATTCAACTCGGTGCCAGTGCTCAGAGCTGTAGGGGAGCCTTTCCGTGGTGCTGCTTCAAAACTGTTTCTTTACTGTGGATTTAAATTTGTTTATCCGAGTACCATGGATGCTGGAGGGGTTTGCTTGATGTTTTGTCTTCTCCTGCTGGCACACTGCACGTTCCAGCAGACTTCCTCAAAGAGAAAAAATGGCAAGAAAGGTAGGAAATGATCATTAACTTGAAATAAATTTACTTGACATTGGAAATGAAAACAATAACTTTCACAGAATAACACTACAAAAGTACTGTGCGAGAATGTGTCAGTAACGCTGACTGGATGCATTCAGCTTAAAAATAAATGTGATTTTTTTTGTCACTTCAACAGACTCTACAAATGCTGCAATTGAGGAGATGAAGAAACAGATTAATGACATTATTCAAGAGCTGAATTTGCTGAAAGAGCAGCAAGCTTTACAGACAGGTATTTTATATCTTAAATACCACAAAACATTTTCAACAGCTTTCCAGTGATGTAGAGCCAAAAACAGACAACATCATCTGAGCCCCACTGACCTTCTCCCATTTCTCCCTCAGTTTGTCTGCGAGGCACCAAGATCCTCGGCAAGTGTTTCCTAGCTGAACCAGTGAAGAAGACTTTCCATGCAGCCAGTGATGAGTGCATCGCTAAAGGAGGCAGTCTGGCCACTCCACTGACAGGAGACGAGAACGACCAGCTCTACAGCTACGTGCGACAGAGCATCGGCCCCGAGGAGCACATCTGGCTGGGCATCAATGACATTGTGACCGACGGCCACTGGCTGGACCAATCAGGCTCCAGCGTGCGCTTCAAGAACTGGGAGACAGAGATCACCCTGCAGCCGGATGGAGGGCGCAGCCAGAACTGTGCCATCCTCTCCACCACAGCCAACGGGAAGTGGTTTGACGAGAGCTGCCGGGCTGAAAAGGCTTCTGTGTGTGAGTTCAACATCGTCTGAGGGGCCGCTTTCTCTCCGATATCAACGTTTCTGCGTGCACATAAACTCTCATACGAACATTAGACGCTGCTGCTTGCACAAAAGAACGAAACCTGAAAAGTATCAGGTACATTTACTGAAAGATAACAAGCTGCATCTTTCTCACATTTTTCTTCACCAAGCCGTTCAGGTGTCAGTGGACAAGCTAAACTCACAAGAGCATGATATTTTACACACATTCAATAAACTCGTGCTCTCAACACTTCAACAAGGTAAACACCACTGGATGTCTTTGGTATGTATTTTTATGTCATCTGCTTATGAATGCTGTTCCTAGTGTCTTGTTCTGAATGTAATATTTTGCTTCTCATATGTTAATAAAATAGTGTCTCCTCAGTTGTAATCTTCTCGTTGTCTTGCTTAGGTCAAATGTTCAGCAGATATATTTTTTTAAGTTTAGGTTTTCCTGTCAAAATAAGACAAACAAACTGGATGAAGTGTTTTATCTGGGCTCTGAAATATTCTGATCTAAATTCATGCTGTTAGCTCTGAGGAAAGAGTTGGAGGATATTTGAAGCGAATGCATTTGAATGATGTGTTTTCAGAACTTTACAAAGAATTTATTATCCCTGGCTTGAACAGTACAATGACTTATTGAGTCTCCACCCACACACGTTTTATTCATCATGAAAATCTAGTTTGTGTATTGGTACTCTTAATAGTTCACTCGCCCAAAGGAGGGTTACATCAGATCAACATGTTTGGACTTCTCCTTGGATATCCACTCATGTCAACAGCAACATGCCCTCATCTCAGTCAGACTCAGTCAAGTATTTATGGTCATATTTTACACGACTCTTACCCTCAAGTAACTTCACATTCAGAGAGTTCTTGCACTGTTTTATAGTAAGAAAAATGACTTTATTTAATCCTTTGTCTCCCTCTACAGTTCATTCTCTAAACTGCAGGAGGCAACATGACTACAAGACAAATAACACAATTAATTCAGCCTTTGTCAAAAGTTTCATTGTAAACCTTAAACCCATTTTCTTCAGATGTGACCAGTTAATATTGTGGCATCTTTTTGGTCAGCCTGATGTAGAAATCTATCCCCTAAATAAAGATTTTAATATGCTGTTATTTTTTACCCCCGTTAATGTACACACTGTTCAATTTTACAAAACAAAAACTATAACTTAGTTAGGACTTGGTTTGTACCATGACCTTTCAGATCAGTTTGTTGTTCCACACCGAACAACTGAGTCTGTTTTCACAACAGCACATGAAAAGGTATTGAGCACTCATCGCACTTATGTTAAATGATATACCTCACACAGCCTCTCTTTAAAAACCACCTGTAATGAATAACAATATTTAGTCAACCATCAAAAACACTGACACTTCTTAGTGAGTTCTATCTTTCTGCTCACAGACTGCATTAAGTGTATATGAAGGTTTTAGTTTAATGTCTTTGTAGTCCAGCAGAAGGGGTCCGTGGTTCTCAAAACAAACAGTAAAATATGGGTTCTTATTCATCACGATGCACAAGTAGAAAACAAAAACAAAAAGCCTCTGTGTGACCAGATCACTTAGCTAGCAGCAGGCCAGTCTTGAGAAGTGTATGGGTCCAAAAGAGAACAAAAGCACTCGTGTTTTATTCATCCCTGGACCCAAAAGGGCTGAAAACAACTCGAAGATCTTAAACTGCATAAGCAGGTGTGTACTGACCTCTCTGTAAGGAATTGCGGCGTAATGATGCCGTTTGTAGAAGTCCTCAAAGCAGGTGCAAAAGCAGTGATAAACAATCGAAAGATAATACTCCTGCTGCTGCAATCTCCTGCAATACAGGCCATCATCAGACCATCATGTTCTGATGATGCTATAAAAGTATAGTGTATTGCAAGGGAAGGGTCCTCCTCTCTATTCACCAAAAATGAAAAATGAAGTATGTAAACAGCACACGTTTGCTCCTGTATAAACAGCCATAGTATGAACAAAATATCTCAGATGAAAACTATTCATTGCCTAAAAGCACCACAAGATCTCTTTGTAGCGCCAGAAACTTGTATAAAAGGGGATGAGTTCAAAATCAAATGTGCTTTAATCTGTGATAAAAACAAGTTAACATCTGCAGGCAGATTTGAACAGGGTTATTCTGTGTGCCTGGCTTCAGTGCAAAACTACGCTCAAGATAAAAAACATAGGCTTCTTGAAAGGCTGAACCTCAGGTAATCACATAGATGCCGGGGAATGAATATCTCAAGAGTTCATGTAGGTCAAGTGAAAAGCAGAAAGCCGAATCCAATCTTCTCCTCAGTTCCCTCCCTCTGGCTCCAGCCGCGGCTCCAGACAGGGAGAGTGCTCCTCTTCACTTTGGTCCTCAGTCGGGTAAAACTCATTGTCCACCAGGGTTTGGACGTGGCTCGCAGGCCTGATGGGAAGCGGAGGAGGCTCTTGATAGCAGACCCGAAACTGCTGGTTATCCCCGACTTGAATGTCGTCGGCAACAGTGTCTTTAGAGACCAGCGGCTTTTGTGAGTCTGTGTGCCCTGTGAAGGGCCGGTATGGGTCAGACTCGTAGATGCCGATCTCTGCCCCCTTTTTCAGCAGGTGTGTGTAGACCAGCGTGTCATCAATGGAGGCGTACACAGGGGACTCGTTGTCTTGCCGTGTTTTTGGGAAGCCGCTGTGTCCTGGCAGGAAGCCGGTGCCGTTTGGATTGTAGATGGACACTTGATGGTTCAGCTTCTTCTTCTTCCTGTTTGGCAGGAGAGACAACACGATG
>JAVQJL010010905.1:0-18735 GCA_036024295.1 Nannoperca obscura | reverse complement strand
ATTTTCTTTAGACTTTGCATAATTATTTCTGGATGCTGCGTTGTGCTGTGTGTGTGTGTGTGTGTGTGTGTGTGTGTGTAGTGTTTTTGGAGTACCAGGCAATGTGTGGCAGAGATATCGAGAAGAGCATCAGCAGGGAGATGTCTGGAGACCTTGAGCATGGCATGTTGGCAGTGGGTAAGAATACACACACACACACTTATTCAAGCCTAATCTAAGAAGGGCCACACCAATGAATTGCAAGTTTGAATCTGCTCCTCTTAATTTATTAACAAGCGTGGAGGCTTGTCTGCAGTACATGTTTGACATTTGTAACATTTGACCATTTCAACATTTCCCATGCTCATTATATTACATATACTGTATTACAGCTATTTTAATACATCTTTGAAAGTAAACGTATTGCTGGAGGTAGGAGTGTTGGTAAATGCATAATCTTTGTTTTTTCCTTTTTTTGCGACCATTTCACAGGGTTCTGGTACAGTAACCTGTTTATTAGATGTGTTTTTATTTGAATCCTTCCACTGGTTTTGCGCATCCAGTCCATACATTCTTATTGTGAGGTGGGGTGCACTGCAGTGTTTGCTTTTTCTTTTGACAATGTTTTTTTCATTTCCCTCTCTCAATGTTTTTGCTTCTGATTTCATGTTAACATGTTTGCTAGTTATAGTTTCCTTTTAAAGTTACATTAATAAATATTTGGACACTAATGGGCAGAAAAGCTCAAAACAAATGACAAACACAGCCCTGACTAATACAAATATTGATTAATGCAGCTTAGTATTTTCATGTTCCCATCATGTTATATATTTTCTGGTGTATGTATAACTAGATTTTTCATAGTTGACTTTTCAGATATATGAAATAATAATAATATTCATAAGTAAAGTATTGTCGTCTTTGTCATCAGCACCTTGCAGTGATAAATACTAGAATGTGTTCTTCACATTGATGAACTGACATGAAATTCGTAATTTAGGGATCTTGTTTGTATGAAGTAAAAGAGTGAGTTAATGAATGTGTTGGTAATAAGTATTTTCTCTGTTTCAGTGAAGTGTATTAAGAACCCACACACCTACTTTGCTGAGAGACTTAACAAGGCCATGAAGGTGAGACACACCTGGTCCCGATAGTCATTTTCTAAACATTACTAAATAAGTGCAGCGTAATGTTTAATTTATGTCGCCCTCATTACGTGGAAATGTGTGTATTTGTGTGTGCGTGTGTTCAGGGAGCTGGGACCAAAGACAAAACCCTGATCCGGATCATGGTCTCCCGATCCGAGGTTGACATGCTGGATATCCGCCAGGAGTATGTTAAAAACTACCGCAAGTCGCTGTACACGGACATCTCTGTAAGTATCTTCGTCGTATATTGTATTTTTACAAAAAGAAAAACCTTCAGCTGCATGAATGATTTAAAAGTACACACGATTTTGTGAGACAAAGGTCTAAGAAATGTGCCTAATTTGTTTTATTGACAGGGAGACACATCAGGCGACTACAAGAAACTCCTACTGAAGCTCTGTGGAGGCAGTGACTGAACAGGAAATGTGGCCTACAAGATTATAGACATTTCCGATAAATATCAGATTTCTGCCATATCTATATGCACTATACACAAAACCGCATGCTATGCCAGTGCTCTCAATGCAATGTTTACTTTGTTACTTTTTACTACGCCTGTTTTCTATATACAATATGCACAAATAGTCTCAGTCTCAGAAAATAAATTTTGAGAACTCAAGCTGGAAATATTACATTTTTCACATGCAAAATACATTGAAATTATTTGAAAAATACAACCAACAACATATGAATGGGCCTTATTTAGATACAGATGTCCCCCTAAAATTCAAAGTAATGTCTATCATATCCCTTCTCTGGTTCACAAGCAAATGACTCTTTGGTGTAATACACTGGATTTTTATCAGCTGGCAAATTAACCAATTATAATATCATCCAAAGCTATTGAGAGTGAGATAAATACCGGAGTCAAATTCCTAGTATGTACACATACCTGGCCAATAAAGCTGATTCTGATTCTGACCTTATGACTGCTCTGATACTGTTAGCGCTTGGTAGAAGTCTCAGTTTGCCAGTAGAGGGCAGTGAAGTCTTTACCAGAAGTGTGAATTTCAGCTGTGAAGAATATAGATATTCTTCTTTATTGATCATATTATTATATGATGGCATTAGCTCAATAACCATGATCACAATTCAGTTTACATTCATACAGGCAACATAATAAACAAGTGTCTACATTCTCCGACACTGAATGTGTTGAAGGTCTCACAGTCTGTGTCAAAAACCAATTGGTGACCCTTAAATACACAGTATTTTACTCAATCAATACAAATACATCACTTCTCTTTCCTTGAGGGGTGTAAGGCCAGCGTGCGTGGCTGCACACAGAGCTCTCAATGCCATTTTATGTCCTGTTGGCTTCACTTAAAGTGACGAACACACTTCACTGTAGCGACGTAGCTCTGTGTTTGGCTGGCTACAGTAGTGTGTGTGAGTTAACTGCACTTCGATCAATAACTCTATGAAGTGAGGAGGGGAAGGGGAGCCCGTGGAATTGATGGCATCCATAAAGCTGCCTTGGCCAAGTTAAGCAAGTCTAGCATGTCTGCAGTGCTGTCAGGGGGACCCCTGGGTAACAGCCATGCTGGAAGAATCATTTTTGATCACACCGTGTTAAAATTGACACGAAATGGCAGAAAAGGCTTGAGGGCTTCAGATAGATGTTTAGATTATGTTACAATCATTTTAATGAAGATTAAATGTAATTAGATTGGTTTTGAGAAGATCATTTAGACAATTTTATGAGTTTTATAAGGTAATTTTAAAGTGTTTCAACATGTCTCTGCCAACACTGTAGTTTGGGTATCATTATGATCAGAAACCTCCCATCTGTTGCAAGCATCCAGCTGAAGGCTGTGTAATTCACTGTTAATTAAAAACCATGAATTGCCTGATCTAATGTATATTATAACTGATCTAATCATTTGGGAATCCTCTCACAGTGTCTTAATATCTGAGGTTTTGTGGAATGATGACATTACATTAAACGATCTTAAGTGTCAGTATGAAGATGAAGGACATCAGCAAACTTATTCTCTTCTAACATGTCGGCACTGCCTCCTTTTTTAAAGGCATTTAACACCTGTGGAACACTATTATTCTGGTGCATTCTCGCAGGACAGAGAAAATAGAATTATTTAGATGCAGTAAATAAAAGTGTCAATATTGAGTGGATAATAAAGTAATTGTTCTGCCACACTTGGCACAGACCGGTTCCCATTAGCTAGATCTCTATTCAGACTGGCAATAAAAAAAAATCCATTAAATGTTCAGTTTCAGTCAAATTGGCCAGGATAAATGATGGATATGCTTGCTGACAGTCTGTTCAATAAAAGATACAGCTATTATCTTCCCTGATCTGCGCTGTCTGATAAACAAATCTGTTAAATACTATTTCAGTAAATTATCAGCTGGAAACACCACCCCTGTTGTCTAAATAATAAACATTCATATGCCCAAGATATAAAGCATCAGGCCGTCTTCTATACTCAAATGTCCTCAGAAGTAGGCTACAGACACAGCCGTCCAATCTGTGTCAGCAGTGGGGACCTGCTTCCCTTTGATATAAATGAATCGAAATTAATTTTTCATCTAAAGGGATAGCACATGGTTGCACAAGCTATGGAGCCAGCATGGCAGAGAAACAGAGGGGGGGGGAGAGATGTAGATGCCACAATGAGATTCAGTGCATGCATGAATAAGGGCACGGTTTGAGAGGTATGCCTGCAGACGCCTGCCACTGTGCCAACAATCTTTATTCAGCTGTAGACTGGAAGCGGAGTGCATCCGTCATCATCATATTGTATCTCACAAATCCTACTTAAACACACATTTCGTTTGTCCCCCTCACACATTGCTTATATGTTCACACATGGTTCACTGCACTCTTCTATCATATCCTCATATAACAGCACACAATGAATTTGGTTGCAGCAAAGCTTAGATGTAGAAACATGGAGGATAAGCCTGTGGCTACACCAACAGTAGCCTGTTACACAAGGACTGAACCATTTTTATATTTATGTCACTGCATTAGCATTTCTTCTAAAAAAAATACTTAACAGTAGAAATAAATAAAGAAAGTATCCTCTGAGTGTTATACTATTACATATTACCATATATTAGTGGATCATTTTTACTGTTGCATTAATCTATAATTAGCATTATGCTGTTGTAGTTGGTTCTGTTCTATATACTGCTATATACTGTAATATAAAACGTAGCCTGTAATACGTAGTATAACGTCTGGAAATACTCAAGTAAAGAACTAGTAGACTACCTCCAATGTGTACCTAAGTAGGCCTCCAGTACTTGAGTAAATGTGTTACATTCCACCACTGCAGACAACAGTAACGCATTTTATTATAGATGGTTGCTTTACTCTAAGGAGGAGGTAACTGTTTACCCACCTTTACCACTACATCGATATTTTTAATAACTCCAGATTTTCATGCAAATTCTCTCCATTCTCATTTTTTTCCGCCTGGGATTTTCGACGTACTACGGGGTGATGTGTACGCCCATTGAAGAAATGGGTGTGTCTTCGTAAAAACACCGCCCCGTTTCGCCTTATATGGTCATTGTACGGAACGTTGATTGACAGCGGGCAGCAGCTGCTTAGTTGCTCAGACATGGCGGAGGATACAGTGTGACTGAGGATCGGCGGCGGAGTTGCGCGAGTTTTCCCCAGCAGTTGAGGCGTCAAACGGCGCGTTAAATGATACACAAGGAGAGGACAATGTGTTCGGCCGCAGCGTGCTCTGACGGGAAGCAGAAAACGACCTGAACTGCCGCGCGCGAGTAAGATGGAAAAATGTATCGCTGTTTAGTGCAGTCAACAGCCTTGGGCAACAAATATGGCTTCTTGTGCCTTTTTCAATATGCTATAAAAAATGATCTCCCGTGCAAGCTAATGCCGTGGTGGCTCCGGCTAACTTCTGCAAGCGGCGATAAGTTAAGTTCAATAGTCGCTTGGTACTTTTGATCGGTAAGGATATTACATCCACTTGGCCGCCCGGGTTAGCTGGGAAGCTACGGAACTACAGCGGATAGCAATGGAGCCAAAGCACAAAGAGTTGCTAGACCAGTGCCACCAGAACTTATTGGAGTCCATAACAGACGCGGACCGAGTGATCGAGCTGCTGATGGTCTCCGGCACCTTGAGTCAACTCGATCGGTTCGAGCTGGACCAGAACTGTTCGTCCAGCGCGGAGAAAGTAGACCACCTTTTGAAGATGCTGATGAACAAGGAGAGCGACCATTTCCTCGACCTGTGTGTGGCCCTGGAGAAGGCATACCCTGACCTGTACGCTGCCCTGTTCAGCAACAACGGCGGAGGACCTGTGGACCACTCCACCGGTAAGAGCTCCAACACTATAGCCACTGAACGCGCTTTCGCTTGGGTCTAAAAATGAGTGAACCGGCCGCTGCGTAACCCTTTGCCGTGAGTATAGCCTACAATCTGGGTGGTCCGGCGCAGGAGGACCGTGTGTGTGTGTGTGTGTGTGTGTGTGTGTGGATAGCTACGCAACATCGAGGTTTGGAGCCTGATTTATTATGAACCGACAGCTGCATTAAATGACGATGGAGGTTCACGTGAAGGTTGCGCGGGTTACAACACGGGCACACGTTTGCAATCAGAACTCGCCCAGTGCGACGCCACGCTCTGTTCGAAGGGTGCAGCGCTGGATGCACTCGCCTGCATCTTTTCAACTAAATGTTCACTATGCCCTGCAGATCGATTGTGATTATATTCAGCCAAGGGCTCTTCTGTCATTGCTCTCAGCCATCCTGCTCTGCAAAGCTCTCTCCCAGTCACTGCAATACACCGATTACACATCCATGGGTGTGTGTGTGTGTGTGTGTGTGTGTGTGGCTTTCCACTAAAGGTAGTCCGATATTTGTGCATTGTCATAAGAAAAAAACCAAGGTCAATTCACCGATACCCTACACCAACTCCAATGGCATGATAAGGTTTTGGTACTTTAAGGTAGCCTGATTTGTTTCCATGACAACATCTGCACCGCTGACATGATGGTCCATATCGACCTGTACGTGCGTGCATGCGTGTAGCCTACCCATGCATACCCACAAGCCTAAAGCATGGCACAACTCAGCCCGCCTTCCCCATCACAAGCACAGATTTAACCAGACTTTCCTCCACCGTGGCATTAACGCTGCATTTTTAATTACAGTTTATTCACTGCAGTCATTTGCTTTGTCCTCACAGCAACCGGGGCCCCCACTTCAGCGGTTTTGGTTGCTGTTGCACAGAGACAAAGAACAACTGAGTGTAAAAGCCTTGTCTAGTTTTGCCTGTTTTGCTTTGTTTGAATGACTGAAGCCAGTGGCTTACTCACAACCAGCGTCATGCCCCGAGGGCCTTAACGCAACCAAAGTTGGGAGGATATGCAGAGTAAGGCTTCTTTTTGACACAATTCCACATGCAAAACAACCAGGCGGGCTGTCTTCCAGATCATTTCAACACAGCTGAAGTTTTACTGCAAACAGATTACGCCCATGTCTTTTTTTTCTTTTTAAATACACAACAAGATCCATAGTTTACTACTACTAGCAAGCAGACCGTAGCAGGAAATGCTGAGATGGTGTCTTGCTGCTGTGCTGACTGGAGCGCTAATGCTTCTTTAAGCTTCATTATTTCCTTGCATCGAGCGTTGCTGCTGCAGAATAACACTCATCCTGAAATACATTGACAGTTGTTTACCTGCTGCACAATTGGTCCCTCGGTTAGTCCCTTGACTTTGGTTGGACTTGACAATGTGGATTTGGGGCTTTTCTTCACACACCTTTTTTATAGACTGTAGAGCTGGGCCAGAGAGTTGACCTCCCCTGTAAAAGGGCAGCGTGAGCACCAATAGTGAGTCTGGCTAGTCAGCCTGTGGTTATTCAACAGAGCATTATTCAACAGAGCATTAGGCCCTGCTCCCCTCTCTCTGGTGTAAACTCTCTGTGTGAGACATACTTTATCATGCCTCCACAGTCCTGTGTTAGCCGCCACGCTCTTGGCTCCTTCTGTTTTTGACTCAAGTGTTGTGGTTCTTCTGCGTGCTTTTCATTATCTTTAGCGTAGCGATTACCGCGTTCTAACCACACTTGCGAGAGGCCCGAAGACGAGCCACTCACGTTGGTACCTCCAGGTGAAGAGGCTGGCGGATAACCGCGCGCAGGGGTGAGATGTCCAGGGGCCCGGCGCGTCTGTGAACAACGCAGGGTGTGCGAAGAGAGGGAATACGAGCGTGCGAAGGGTCTCGCTGGTAGCAACCTGCTCTCGAGTCATCCCCCTGCCTGCTCTTGTTCTCAGATTAGCCTCCTTTGCCAGCTGAGCCTCCGTACACGCACACTTTAAGAAATCATACGAACTCCAAAGAATCATCCTCGTAACCCCAAAGGAAAAGCATACAGATGCTCGCACACGCAAATGTTCTATTGTTTAAAGTGCAGGCTCTGTAAATTATTTGTGTTCTGCTGGCAAACTCCAACACATTTGCTGTAGAGAACATCAACAACAAGGCGTTCATTATTTAGCCTGTTTTGTGCATCAGTATGCCGTGGGACTGTGGCTCACTCTTTTTTTTTTTTTTTTTAACAAATGCTTTAACTCTGATTAAACTGCAGAGAAGAATATTGAGTGCGACAAAAGTTTTGTGGCAGAGCGAGAGCACACTTTCTGTGTTCTCAAACCGAATAGAAGTCATTCCATAAATCCGAGCGGCTGCAATCGAGCTGATGTCATGCCCCAGGTTGCATGCTCATCCCCTTGCGCTACGTGGACAATATTCTACCTGAAGGGATAGAGCAGTAAGAGATGTACCTGCACATCCCCCAACTCTTTTCAGATTCAAGGGCCTGCTACAGTGATTTAAACTCACTCTGAGGGGAGGGCAACACAATTCTCCCTGACAGGATGCATCGTCGACAATCTTATTCTGTCGTCTGTTTGCCTTCATTTTCTCATCGTCTTGGTTTTTCCACTCTCGTGTTGTATTGTTTGTTTTTTTTTCTGACTCATCGTCCATCCCTTTTAGGTTTTTAAAACATTTTTTTTTTTTTACACTTTCTTCCTCTCTTTTCTCCGACTCCTATTTCTTTTCCCCAATGAGTGGTTCGGTTTCTCCACACACCTAAATAGACGGACACACCAGAGAGACAGAGGAGGGTGAGAGAAAGAGGGAGCAAGAGAGAGGGAGACAACAGGCCTTTTGTTGAGAAGTTGAGCAGGCCTAAAGTGCCCAGTCAGCAGCTTGCTCTGTGTACAGCAGCCTAGGACATAGGCGCGTGCGTGTGGGTGTGTGTGTGTGTGGGGGGGGTGGGGGTGCGGTGCTCTCCTCTCTGTCAACCAGTTTCTGTCCCACTCCATAAACCACAGTGTACAGACAGAATGAGTTATGACCCTGACGCTCTTGTCACGACCGCTGCTCTTAAATATCTCCCATGGGCTGGACTTCGCTTCACTCCCCCCCCCTCTTTTTGTTAGTGTCTGTCACTCAGTGATGCACACTATCGCTCACCGCGTCACCCCACTCACCACTCTTTGTGGGCTGATTTCACTCCCTTCTTGCTGTATTCTTGCCGCATGTGCTGAGGTAGCCATCCATTCATCTGCCGTTAACCAATGTTTCTGCTAAGGTGTGACTGATGACATTTGAGTAGATCACATTTGATATGAGTTGTCATGGTGTGAGTTTTATTACATTGCAGTGTCTTTATAAAACCAGCAACGCGGGCTTCAGTTGAAGCGGGCCATGTTACCTCTGTGCTGTGAATCAAAGAAGCCAACGGTGTGCTGTTGAGCTCAGTGCTGGCACGATTATTCGATCAGTAGGCGATCAACATTTTGGAAATCGGTAATCAAGCAACAATGCTAAATATTCACAGGTTTCAGCTCCTTAAGTGTGAGAATTTGCAGCTTTTCTGTTTTGTATATCGTAAATTATATACTTGGGTCAGGCTGAACGAGCAATTTCAAGACCTTCTCATTTTATAGACTAAATAATCCATCAAGTAAATAAAAAAAGCATCTACACGAATCAATAATGAAATCATCAGTTGTGGCCTTAATTGAGCTGTAATAAGCAGCGTTAATAGTATAGGGCTTCTTGTCAGCAGTGGTTCTCAACAAATCCATCTAATCGAGTCCTGAGATTCAAGCTAATGAGAAGTTGACCAGCACTTTCACTGGGTCATTGGCGCCGCATCTTTGTAGTTTAAAACTAGTTTTTTCACTTTAGCGTTAATATATGATGGCAGGTTTATCTACACTGTGAATGTGCGAACCACAGCCAGGAGGCTGAACTGTGGAAACAGGACTTCATTACCATTTTACACATGTTCCTCCACTTCCTAATTACCCCACGAGGTTGAGAAAATTCCAGCATCTAAATATTTACCAGTGCTATGAAGTCATGGAAATAAACAGTTTCTCTCTTTGTCTTTCTGCCCCCCCACCTCTACTTTTTTTTTTTTTTGCTGCATTATGCTTTTGTTATCTCTGTCCCTCCTCTCCTCTCCTCTCCTCTATCCCCACCATTGTGTCCTAGCTCCCTCTCCATCTGTTTAATTCTCTACCTCTTTATCAGCCATGCCTGCGCCTGCAGTCATTCGTTCTCTAATCTCTGGCACCTGATGCCAGGTCAGATTTGACCTGTAATCCCCAGCAAACAGTGGTGACGGTTATAATATTGCATTTGGTACCTCCACTTTTTTTATAGATGAGACACAACAAAAGATGACACGGAACACACAAAAACTGCACGAGTAGGAGTCAAATCCTAAATGAGACGGACTAGAATTTTTGATAGTTTGCTAGTTTGTCTTGGGTTCATTCACTTGTTAGAAATGTGATAAACATTAAGGCCATTAGGGCCTCTCTGATGGCGCACGTACACGAACATACAATTATTTACTGACATGGAAGAGCTACAGTCACTCAGATGTGTCACCACGCTGTGTGCTATCTGGGACTGCAGCGCAACACAATTTTTGTGTTGCTCATAATTGTCTCATACAATAGAAAAGGCCTACCTGTCATGTCCGCAGTATTCGGTCTAACTAGTGATTAAGTGCACTTTTCATCTTCACTAGACTCCTTTTCTCTCGGTGACCTTTTTAAAAAAAAAAAAAATTATAGTGCAGCTTAATCACTGAATTATCTCAACACACTATGAAAATGCCCTCTGAATCAACAGTCTCCTCTGTGATTAAACATGAAAGGAATGTCACAAAGATTGCCCAAATTCCAGCCGTGGGTTTATTCCACACAGACAGGCTTTTTGGCAGCGCTTTGGCTTATATTTGTAAAAGCCACAGCAGTATATGTAGCAGAGCGTTTGGAGGACATGCGGCAGACATCTTTCACCTTCTTGTTTTTGACCCAACCCTTGGCACCGGCGAGCTGTTAAAAAAGAAATTATGTCTCATTTATGCTGAGCTAGGGCTATTTGCAGAGAGAAAACCCATTATGGCTTGCTGATAATCGTCTGGGCTGGATGGCACTCGGGGGCTTTTTTTATTTTTTATTTTTTGGGGGACTTTGGTGCTGCTCAGCAGTTCCGACAGGTCTGCTGGGCTGAAGGCGAAGGACCTTCTTCCACGAATCTCCCTGTTTTCCACTCGTGTGTTGACACAGATGCAAAATAACTATAAGGCTGTGTCTGAGGGAGCATTTCAACAGTATAAGAGATCTTATTTTGAGAAATGCCACAGGGCGGATCTTGGACCTATGAGTGAAAAGGGTGGGTGGGTTTGACCATAGGCCCAGATGAACATGGAGCTGTGAGTCAGGCGATGTGCGTGCAGTGGAGTAATCCTGACTCATGGAGTCATCATGTTGGACGTCTTCATGTTTATGCTTAGTGCAGACTCCTTAAATCAGATGATCAATCCTTTACTTCGGCAGCAAGGCTTGGCTGGCGCGTTGCCCAGAGTCTTAGCCCGCGGTGTCATTGCCTCCCTAGAAGTTAGGCCCACTACATGGCGTACTGGAAGTCAGAGTGCAGGGAGGGAAGTGGACAATTTATGTTGCGTTGTTTCTTTGCAGATGCAGTAACCCCAACATGAACTTTACACAGCCTTTGTGTTGAGGTGCAGGGGAGAATGCAGGTGTGTGAGAAGGATGTTCAAGTCTTCCTCGCCATGTGATTATCTCTTGCTGAGTGTCCCTCAAAGTGAGGATGCTCCAATATGCTGGATCGTAACTGCAATGATTGCAGTGACCTGATTATGCAAAATGCTTATAAACCACACAGGACCCATCTGTGTTAAATACAGTTTCTTGGTCAATAACACGTATCATATTAAGTATAAATCTGATAAATAATATATTACTATAACACTGACAGTAATCTGCATATAGTTATTTTACTTTTGATGCCTCAAGTTATACTTAAATACTTTTTTGTATTTTTACTTTTAAAAGCAGAACAATTTTTATATTGTGGTGTTGCTACTTTTACTTAAGTAAAGGGTCGGAATTCTTCACTCGCACCATATAACTGTGACCACAACGTCCCTGGTTCAGTTCCAGGTTCTGACCTTTGTTACATGACATTCTCCCTCTCCCCCCACAGCCCCTGTCACCTCTCCACTCTCACCACTCTCACCACCCCCAGCATCTGAATATCCTGAGTTCACGTAGTCCAGCCATTATTATTATCACATAGTAGGTGGGACGTGCGCGCGTCCCTAACTCAAACTACACATCCTCCACACTGTGAGCAGAACCCCCAGCCAGGATTCAGATGGTCTGAGATGCCGAGGTGAAAGAGATGCTTCCTGCTCCCTGGCTTAATGCTGACACATCTCTCAGCCTCACTTAGGCACTCTGTAAAATGAGTGGGTAGTTTTCAACCGCATTATTAGTGTTGCTATTATTTTGCGCTTGAAATGTTTAGCGGCTACGAAGCTGAGGACACAAAAGGAGAAAAAGACCACAAAGACTATTTAGGCTCTGCTGGCCTCTTGGTGCGTGACGTTTCCTTTTTTTAATCACTGTTGGTCACTGACAGTGAGGCGAGCCGACAGTGGTTAATAAAGAATAGCACACAGTATTATTTTTGGAATGCTAATGCTGCTCTTTTACCAAGTGGCGCTGAAAATCGTGTTCTTGGGGACAGAACAGACCGCTCGGCTGCGTTGAATCCATAGTTTCAAGGCTTGTCAACATGTTTGTGATAAACAGAGTTTCGGCAGCAGCAGAGTCCAATCACGATCATAATCATACGTGTTTTATGTTTTTGGAGAGGCTCTCATTGTCAGATAAGCAAATTTTCTGGATCTGATGAATAATTCAGTCTCACCCGACGGTGGAAGCCAGACTTTGCATCTTTCTCTGATAAGGGCGGCTTTCCTCCTCCAGCCTCCCAACTCTCATGCTCTTCTTTCTCACCACGCCGCAGAATTAGCTATTTCTCTCATCCAGCTTCACCATGGCAACGCGTGTCATCTTGCTTTATGTGCTGGAGAACATGATCTGGTTGTCTGAAGCAACTGTTGGCTGCTGAGCACATCGCATGATTTGGAAGCGAAGGCAGAGGGGACAGTGGGGGAAAAACCAAGAGTGGGGGAAGTGGAACCCCTTAGGTAGGGCGAGTACTCCCCTGACCTATTTAGATCACAGCGACAGGCCTTTGTTACTGCTGCCTCAGGTCATCCACTGGAATATTTCTCACCTTTTTTTTTTTTTTTGGAGTGGGTCTCAGTCAGTAGCAGATGCTCGCTCCATATTACCACATCTAATGGCCGCTGATGAAATCTGTCACGATGTGTCTATCTGTTAGAATTTAACGAGAATGCTGTTTACGATTTCTCAGGTCTGATCTGTCCTGCCTGACGGTGTTTTGGCAGAGACGGGTGGATTCTCCCTCTGTAGATCATCAGATAATGGATGCCCACTTTATTGATGCAGTGAATCTGTTCACAACTCATAAGCCTCACTTACTATGGCTTGTACTAATTGCTATCGATGATTAAAAGCCTGTCGGGAAAGGCTCAATGCTGCTGACCCATCGAGCACCAGATAGCTGGCTTGTATCTCGCATCAAATCCATACTGCATTTGTTGGTGTGCTCACGGGGTTAACTAATCAGCCCATGACACTGATCTAAATAAGGGAATTTTGGTGCAGATAGTTGTCCTTGCAGCCAAATCAGATTGCGAGATACTGATGATTGTCCAAGAACTGGCTCGTTTGTGGGAGTCAGAGCTGGTTGTTTTGCGGGTGTCCTCGGTGGTAGAGATTACTGGGATTTTAATTCTTTTGAGTGCTGATTTCCAAATGACAAAATACAACAATCAAGAAGCTAAATTTTCAGCTTTTTTTTTTCTGGCACCCGGCTTTACTGACTACGTACAGCCTTTAAAAAGACTTAATCCCTCAGCTGAGATGGCATAATACCTCTCAGTGGCTCACGTCTTTTATTACGATACCCAGTCAGTCACATACCGGGTTCAAGAAGTCAGTTGTTGCTACCGTGGAAATGAGCATGAGCCTTTTGCATAGCTGTGTTGACTGTAGATGACTAATGCTGCGCAGCCCCAGAGAAGTTCTCATCATGGCTGATGGGTCAATATGAAATCAAAGCCGTGTGCTCCGAGTACTTCGCAGGGTAAAAGTGTTGAGCATCAGGCAATGTCAGAACAGATTAAAAACCTCTCCGCCCTGCTCCTCTTTCTTTTTTTTTTTCTTCTTTTTTTTTCACAGTCTCTCCCTTTACTTCTCTCCCTCTTTGTCCCTCCCTCCTTAGCTCTTTTGCGACTTAGGCTATCTCCTTTCATCTGTCCTCTTCTGCTCCATGCCTCCTTTCCCCTCCTGCACCTCTCTCCTCTGCTCTGTCTGCGGGGCCTAAGATGGAGAGGCTCAGTCGCACAGAGCTCATAGTTAATTAGGCTTGGCCTTGTCACACATTGAGGGGCTGGAGCCAGAGTTGTAGCTAAACCCAGTGGGGAAACAAGGACAGAGATGGAGATCTAGAACAGTTGGCGTCAATCTATTGCCTGCTGCCGACAAAGGCAGCTACCATTTCCCTGCTCTCTTAAACTCTGTGCACAGGAAGACTTTGTCCGTGTGTTTGATGTGCATTTATTACATTAGATTAATATTATCTGAGCATAACTTTTCTGCTTTTATGCAGATTGGAATGTATCTATTATTCATCAGTGTATATGAGACTTCCTGGAATTTATTTGCAGCTGAAATGATTGATCGGATCCCATTTTGGTAGACGATTATTTTTTAGTTGTTATATTTCAAGTAAAAATGCAAAACATTTCTCTCTTTGCATTTTCTGTTATTCTCAGTTTTTATTATTGTAAATGAAATACCTTCGGGTTTTGACATTTAAAGATGTTGCTTGACATTTTTGAGAGCAAACTGTTCTGTTAATGGTTTCATCAACGAAAAGGGTCAGCAGATTAATAAGTAAATAAAATATTTTTTAATTACAGCCCTACATTTGTCAGTGTGTATTTAAGTTATATATTTAAATGTGATATAAACTGGTGTGAAAATATAATTTTAAAATACCATTTTGCAGTACTAGCACAATGTTTCTCTCCCTTAGAGGAACTCTGGCATGTATCAGCAGCTCATTTGTGTCTTTTCCCCCTTTTTTCTTTTGAATTTTAATTACCGGAAGCGTTTTCTAAACTGTGTTCTGTGAGGGCCTTATTCACTATAAATTGTGGCAATTAGTGTCTTCCTGTAGCAGCTAACACAGCAGCTTTTGGATGTGTGCTGTTGTAAAATCTGGGTAGAAATCATTTTACACCCATCTACCGCCTTTTGAAAAATATTTGATATGTATTTGGTGAAAATAAAATAAAATGTCAACTTTTATTGGCCGTTATACAACATCATGTGTCTTTTTTATAAATAATTACATTTCTGTTTGTGTCGTCCACCATGTTTATGTTGCCCTTTGGAGCAGGGACTGTGCAGTATAATGGGCATCTGCACTCCCTCTCCTATGGATTGTGGTCGCCTGTGGGAAATATCCCCCAGCTTAACCGTGTGTACAACTATTCAGATAGAGAATAATTTTCTCTCTCTCTCTCTCTCTCTTTCTCTCTCCCTCCCCTCCCCCTCTATGTGCTTGACATAAAAAGAGAAAATCCCATTTCAGCCGTGACATTCTGCCTGTGTAGCAGAAACATACAGGGACTATACATCAAAGCAAGGCAGAGTGCACAGTGAGGGAAAGGAGGTTTAATGACGACCGCGTTCTGGAGTGATAATATAGAGCCGCTAAGAGGGAGTGTGGAAGTTATTATTCCAAGTATAAACCCTGCACCAAATTTATCATACAAGTGTGCAGGGAATATGAAGCTGACTGTGTAATATTCATTCCTTTTCGCATTGTACAGGCAATTAATTCGAGCTTGAGCGTAATTGGTTAATCAATCCATCAGCGCTTTGTATCTGAATGTATCTCTCCTCTTGGCTTTTGTCTCTCGGCAGGTTCCACATACAGCGTTCTCTCCACCATGCCCTCTGACTCAGAAAGCAGCAGCTCCCTCAGTAGTGTTGGTATGTATAATGTGACCCCCGATGCCTGTTGTGCTGTGTGCACATTGCCAAGTCAAACTCTCCTATTCTATACTATCTCCAAACACACCAGAACAGTACAGAAGTAAAGTCAGCATGGCTGCGTTTATGACGTGGGATGCTGTTTATGCTGATATTAGGGTAATTCCTGATTGCCTACAGAGTTTAGGGAGTTCGTGTTTGCATTTTTACTTTAAACCCCAAATTGGGGCAAAAACACTCTCCCAATGTCTTTCTTTCCTTAAGGAAGCCGTGCCTGCCTTTCCCTAGATTTGACAAAGGTCCAAATGACTCAGCTGTGTTACATAAACCTCCCAAAAGGGACAAATGTTGAGCCAAAGATGGACATAATCCTCAGATTTCCAGCCATGGGTGTTCTTTTCAATGAAGAAAACAACCCCGGAAAATGACTTCTTAATGATGTATCGTTTTTTGGCAGAATCTGTCTCTTTCACTGTCAAGGGCACCGGGGAAGGAGAATGACCTTGCTATTTTAATGACAAATCTCTCTTGTTCTCAGTTGAGCTCAATCAGGTGGATTTTAATCTCAGGTCTGACAGATACATAAAGCCAGGGTAAAGATGAAGTCTTCTAGAAAACAACAATATAAATATCCCATGGGAAGTATTTCAGTGTGGACTTTTACAAAGACCTCTGGCTAAACTGAATCAAAGAATATATGTATACATTTGTTTTAACCTCACAACAAGTACCAGAGATTCAGTACATCACCAAATCCTATCTCCTGTTTCTGCCTTTCATTTCATGTCAGAGATTACAAATTGTGTAGTCTTGTAAATCCAAGATCATTTCCTACAAATGTACAGAAAATGGTCACAGAAAAAAACCCCTAGCAGATTATATAGGAGTTTCACGGCAGGCAGTTGCTGCCCTGACTGCTGGGCAGGACTAAACCCTTTTGCTTCCTGATGCTAAAGTTTGTCCTCTGTGTCCTTTAGTAAGCTGCCTGTGTCCCTTTGGGTGTCTCAAGTTATATTGCTCAAATAAAACTTCTTATATCAATACATTCAAAAAGATTGACTCAATCACATCTGGGCTAACGTGTGTTATGCAACTTCGGAACGATGCTGTGCACTGGGAGAGAAACGTTCCCACTGTGTGCTGTTAATGTGTTAATCCTCTGTTAATGTGCTCACTGTCGCAGGTTCGCCTGTTAACGGTGAAGCATCCTCCCCGCCCCCAGCCATCAACGACAACCGGCCATCCGGCGACAACCTGGATACCATCTTGTTCCAGCTCCGCCAGGTGACCAGGGAGAGGGATGAGCTCCGTAAGCGTCTGGCGTTGGCTTCGCCCGGGACCACCTTCGACGACTGCAGGTGCAAATCCTGGCCCCTGTGCCAAGTTGTTCTTACAGTTTTATTTCCTTCCTGGTAACACTTTTTATTTGGCTGATGTCTATGAATCTCTCGACTGTAATTATAGATGCCTTTTATTTTTGACTAAATGAAATACGTCGGGTACAACTATTGACTCTGACCTGAGATTCAAAGCAGCAAAGCTTATGATTGTGAATGTTTACTCTCTCTAGATCGTTAGTCATTGTTATGTCAGCGTCCTTAGTCCTGTCTGCCATGTTTTCATCTGCTAATACTCTGCCGTCTGGAATAATCTCAACTCTACCTTGCAGAAAGAGGGCACTGACACTGGCTGCTTAATTAAGTTTAATGTGCTCTGCTCGCCAGATGTTTCTGGTGCAACAGATCATACGAAGGCTGCTTTGCTTACATCAGCGCATACTTTTTTCATGCTGTTTACATTCACTCGAACATTTCATTCCTATCTTATGAACGCTCATACCAAACGAAGGTCAATTCTGACTTTTATATCTTCCCATCTGAGCTGTCTTTGGCCACATGATCGCGCAAGGCTGCTGGATAGTGTTGATTCCTTGCTGCTTTTCTCTCCTTAAGGCCAAATTCCAAAGCCAGTCATGACTATGAGCGTCTGAAAAGTCAGTGCATGAGGGCCATGGCAGATCTGCAGTCTCTCCAAAACCAACACACCAAAACACTCAAGAGGTGCGAGGACGCTGTGAAAGAGGCGGACTTCTACCAGTAAGTATTTCTCCTGCTAAGTGTCATTGTAGCTGTTTTCCTTTTCTCGTTGCTAATGAAGGACTTAAAAGTCATTCACTTTTAAATATTTACCTGTATTATGTAGTCTAAATGCAGTGTACCTAGTTGTTTGGATTTTCATACGAAAGCAGTGGTGAATCTGTGTCGGAACTGAATGTTTTTTTTGTCACCTGCCACCTGCTGCCTTTCAGCATAGAAATAATTATCTTTTTATTGCATTGTTTTACTGGAATTGTAGCAAATACTGGCATGGTGTTGCAATTAACCTAATTGAAAGAACATCCCTTGGAGCTACAGCTGGCTTTCACATTGAAAGGGAATTGGCACTTCAAAAAAAAAAAAAACATGCATGGTTTTAAAAGTTTGGAAATGGAGGCATTTATGTGATTGAATAATTCAGCTTAACAGCTCACAAGCCGAGGCAAAATTTCTGGAGCATAGAAGCTGATCATACGGTGTATTTGCTGTTAGAAAGTGTAGGTGGTTGGAATACTTTATAATAAGTTATCAAATTTAGGATGTTAATTTCTCATCAGATCTGACACATTTTATATAGTATATAGATAACATGGATGCTTTGTACACTTTTTGTCTGAAATCGCTGCAACAAAAGTATATGGACTAAAGATATTCCACACAGAAATCTTAATTAAAAAACTGTGAATCTTTGCATGTTCAGAATCAGAATCAGAAATACTTTATTAATCCCCGAAGGGAAATTGCTTTTTGATACAGTTACAATGCTCAATAAAGTTATTGAAAAAAGAATAATAAACAGTAGAAAAATAGAGGGTGTAGAGGGAGGGTCCGAATATGTTTGGACCAGGGGCCGGAGCTGCTCCAGGACAAATCTTTCCAGGGCCTTCATGATGTGGAGGTCAGTGCCACAGGTCTGTAGTCCTTGGCTCCACTGGGGCGTGGAGTCTTGGAACAGGAACTAGGCAGGAAGTCTTCCACAGCACAGGGACCCTCTGCAGACTCAGGCTCATGC
>JAVQJL010010880.1:0-50399 GCA_036024295.1 Nannoperca obscura | reverse complement strand
GCGTGGCTGCCCCACTGGTGGGGTCAAACAGCTCCCCATGGCCCCCCCCCCCCCCCCCGCCCCCCCAAAAAAAAAAAAAAAAAAACGGTGCCCTAATTTGTCAGTTAACCTTAAATGTCAAGGTGAAACTGCTAGTGAAATGCAAAGGTTGAATGTAAATTAGTGGCATAAAAAACAGAATCTCGTGACCCCAATCTGTAAAGTTCATGGTCTATGTTTGGATTTGCTTTTTAAATGGGTTATCTTTAATTATCAATGACCCTAAGGCTGAATTGCTTCGTTAGTTCACTCTGTTAACAGTCCACCGTGCAAGGATAGTTCACTCGCAACCACAGTGACCTGCATCATTCGAGTTTACAGTATGAGGGGCCTGAACCGGGGGGACTGCATTACCATGATATATGGTAGTGAAGATACTGCCCAGCCTCTGAAATGGAATCCATGTAGTCTTGCCAATGGATAATACATGCAAGGCTGTAAAGAAGATTTCATCCCTCTGAGTGTGAGTGAAAAAGGAGAGAACAGAATGAAGCGGAGAGCAAAATGGAAACCAAATCCCTTGAGAATAATATGGAGATCTGCCTAACATAAGATCCTTGTGGTAATGCAATTTAAGTTAGAAGGAAAAAATGTCAGGGTAATCTCATCAGTCCGTCAGAGAGAGGGATGTCAGACGTAGCCTGTGGCGAGCCTCCAGCAGGGCTGCTTCTATCCTCCACTCTGCACTGCTCTGTCTCCTCTCTCTCCTGCCTTTCTTTCCATCGCAGAGCCATGCCATCACTCCATTGTGCCACCATCCCCTTGTCAATACTTGTAGCCATGCAGCCAACCCAAATCCTAGGGATAAAAAGAAACAAAAGGGCATGTAAACAAAAACATGCATAAGATAAATAGTCTTGCCATGTCAAAGACTGACAGATTATGCCTCAGGTACCATATGCAGAATGTTGTGGGGTCACTACAGAATTAATATAATACAGTCTGCTTTGGAAGGGTGAAATGACATGCAAGAAAAACATCCTGTCTGTCAGATGTTCCTTGAAGGCCTGGCCATATGGAGATAAGATCTGTAAATCACTGGCCCCTGTAGGCCCCGGGACACAGAGCAAAGGGCAATGACATCCCTTAAAAGGACTAGAGGTAGCGGGTGGGTGTGGGGCACCCTCAGACAGTAGGAGGCATCTTTTTCTTTGGATGCCTTGGGCAGCGCTCGCTCTAAGGTCACCAGCCTGTCGGGGAGAGCAACTCAACAGGGACAAAACCACAGCAGGAGTTCGGGGGAGCGACAACATGATGTGGGAATCATTCTTAGTTAAACTAATGGTTGAATACAGCAAGAGAAGGCTCCCACAAGTGCTGTAGCCTGTGATATTTGGGGAAATAATAGGCTCTGTTGTTTTAACGTTATCTGTTGTCTCTTTTTTTCTTAAAAAATAGTTTTTTTTACCAAAATTAGAATCTGTGACTGTTGCTCGGCTGTGCTGACTCTAAGCTTATTGGAAAAAGGTGGCAATCCATAATTGCTGTCAACGTTCTGAGATGCGATGCCGGAGGACATTGGAGGGTGTGGAAAAGTGGCTGTGCAGCATATCAGAGAGGGAGATAAGGCCAGATTGTGCTGTATTGATTATAGATAGACATCTACTCTCCAACACAAGCTGCTGGTCTGCTCTCAAGAGCTGGAGAAGACCTGATAGGTTTGGATGTGCATGTCCCCTGTTGATCAGATCTGTTATTAGAATGTCTGGATAGAGCAGTTATAGTATTTTTTTACACTGAGGCTCCGATTCATTTATGGTCTATACAGGGAGTGCTTAGTGTGTCACCAAAATGAACAAATCAGAATGCTATGCTGTTTTCTTACTGTGTGCAATGATTGTAGAGTGTGCCTGAAAGTGCTGTCTAAAAATAAAACCTATTATCATCTGCTTTAGTCTTTAAGTATATAAATCACGTTTGAAGCACATTAAGATCCTCATGTAACACCTTGTTCACTTGTACATCGTGCTAAAATCACTCATCAAGTCTTTTGAAAAGTGTTAGACTTATATACAATAACTTAAAATTGAACATGGTAGATAGTTTCAAATGTCTTGTTATATGTGTCAAGATGCAGACCTCAATCGGCACAATGTCAGGTGAGCTTCAGAACAATTAATTAAGTACTTTAGAACAGAGTGGCAGCCTTGGAAGATCAGTCCTATAAATAAAGCATGCAATTTGTCTGAAAATGAGGAGGAACAGATGCACACATGCTTCCAACTTGTGAATAAGATTGGACTATATAAATAGAACAACAAGACGACACTGAACCATTAACTTCTATAAATGAAGCTGCTAACATCTGACTGCCCTGTGCTTTCAGAACCTCTTTGTCACAGTAGCTGTGTATGATATGTGTATATTTGATTGTTTTTCACTTTACTTTGTGTCCATTGATGTGTTAAATGAAGTTGTATTGAATGGAGCTGACTTGGATTTGCCTTCACTCTGCTGTTAGCTGTCCTCACTGGCTGCCATTGCACTGAGCAGACTTCTGTTTCTCTGAAACGCTGCCAAAGGTTTGTGGTAAAGTGCACGAGAGTACCAGTCATATTAAAAATAAAACATCCTTGTTTTAAATCTGCTATCCTTGATATGACCTTGTCCTTCGCTGTGTGCATCCTGGAACACTGTAGCTATCTTTTGGGACACTTCACTGTCAATGACTTCTGAAAATATGAATCAGTTTGGCATAAAGACACATAGAGTGTTTTCATAGTTCAGTTAGACAAACAACAGGTAGGTACTTATGGTAATTAAAGTTAAGTTAAGCTAAAATGTTACAGATTTGCAGGACTACAAATACAAGCCAGCAACAGACCAGAAAACATGTGTCCCTCTTAAGGGAATGGACAAACTGCACATTTTGTCGTTTAATTTGGAGGACTTGTTGGGAATTTGAGTTTTTTAAAATGCCATTAGATAACCTGACAACTTTAACAGATTAAAAGTGTGCAGCACATTTCATAGTGTTGAATTTTCATTTTGTGATCTGTGTGTGAGAGCCAGGCTTTTGTAAGTTCTACACTGGATGTGGTGGTGCTTTTGATTCTTTGGTCACTTACAGTATATAACTCACTGATGCCCCTTTAGACAGTCATTTGTTTATCTGTGCTTTGCTCTGCACTGTGAACACAGGCTGTATATCTTTAACATAAACTCAACAACACTGAGAAAATGGAAACCATTAGTTAGGAACTCTCTTTCTTTCACTTTCCCTCCCTCTGCTTTCTCGCTTGCATCCCTCCTAACTACTACACATACACAAACTGTACTGCACGTGCACACACGCTTGTAAAGCAACACACACACAAAATGCTGCACGTTGAAACGAGAACAGAGAGGGTATTTTTCTCTCTATGGGTGAGAAATGGAGAGGACACTGTGGTTTTGTTGCTCTGTTGCCCTGTTTTCTTCTCCTCATTTATTCAAAGCTGTAAGGCAGCAGTCTGGTGCCATCAATCTCAATCGGTCTGCACTTCCTGCGCTGCTCTGATTGGATGTAATGATCTCCGGATGTCACTCCACACACTGATATGTTTCTCTCTGTGACCCATCTGCTTCCCTATTCTGCCATGAGCAGCCGGGTGTTTACCATGGACACACAGGCGGGATCCTCCCACGCTGCATTCACTCCGCACTACCTCACAATCCTGTTACCATCATCCATCCTCTCAAACCTCCTTTGTGTGCTTATGGTATTTTGTGACACACTTGCATATGTTTCAAATTTGAACCTCTTTCTGTGATCTCTTGTGATGAAAGCAGTAACCTGTTGACCTTTAGAAAGAACAACCTAAAAATATGCCACCATATGTTGCCTGTATTGTGTGTGAACAATAATCCAATTATGTAGATGAATCAACTCTGGCAATTATTTCACAATTTGCAGGGTTTTCAGTAACTTTGATAATAAGAATTCCTCTTTTCTGTTTCAATGTATTTGAAAGATATTAGATGAGCAAACCCAGCTTTCTAATACGTGTTCCCATTATTCTTGATACTGTATAGCTGTGTAATTATGACCCATTTTCTGACCACTTCAGCGAAGCCCTCAAATTATTCAGATCTTATTCTTTTCCAAGCTGACTGTGAAAAATGCTCCGCCGTCTGTTGTCTGCCAACCAAAGTAGACCCTGTGTAAGTCTGTCTAAGTGGCTTTCAGTGAGGATCAGATAGCAGTCATGTTTCTGAGATTAGGAGGGGAGAAATGGCACAGTTACGAGGCCAAATCTGTGTAAACCAAACCCCCAAGAACACACATTAGCTCTGCGAAAACAGCGCGGGCGAGACCCAGAACAGAGAACGGCAAGGCATTAGTGGAACAACAGCATGAGGATCACGATAAGGACGCCGCTAAGTCAGATGATAATCAATTTTGTCTTTCTAGTTGACATGGAGGAGTGGACAGTGGGCTGTATCGCTGACACAGAGAGACCCTCAGCTTAGACACCTGAGGCAGTGATCAGATAGGATGCAAAATGCAGCCATAGGCGTCACTAGTAAAAAAAAATGTCAAGCATCTCAGACTCCCTTTCTAGAAATCGTGCTGACTTACAGGACCAAACACAGTAAGCCTGGAGTTTCCCAAACCCACTTTCAGCCAAGGGACTCCTGGGAGAGCATGATGTTGCTGTTTTACAGCCATCTCAGCTGCAAAGAAATATGTATAACGTGTTGCAATGTGGACACATGGGAACTTCTAACTGCAGAAATTGCTTCCACTTTTATGTGTGAGCAAATAACCTAGATAAGTAAGTTATTTGTTAATTGGGATATATATACAAACGTATGACACCAAAGTGAATAAATAGCTTGAATCATGATGTTTACTTATATACCATTCACACTCAGCTTAACAAAAATAGATTGTGTAATCATCCTAGTCAGCCCTGTCCAACCACATCATGTGAATGTGCATGATTTTAAATGTTGTAGCAGCGATCAGACTTTGATGTTAGTTATGACAGATCGAAATCACCACTGTGTCACAAAGCTGCATTTCACCTGTTGCCAGGATCTTGCTTTCAGCAGAAACACTGTGTTCTCATTATTGATGGAGGAACTGCATCCCACACAAGGTCAGTTACAAAAATGATTCCATTTATTGTAAAAATGGCATTTTTTAATAACCTGTTTTTCATTGACTGTTCCCAAAACACCTCTTCTCCCACAGATTGTGCCCACCTTTCTCAGCCTGACAGCACTCTCCTGGCAGCTCCTAACAGGTTCGGACACCTCTGGAGATCTCTTGAAGATCGGAAGAAATATGACCAATTTCTGAGGTTAAGAAAGTTGATGAAGTGCTTCTACCCCTCAGCCTAAAATTAGAACCAAATATGCGTCACTCTGAGAATTTGTGTCCAGTTAGGAATGATTTTCCACTCTTAGATGCTGGATGAAAACAGAACCTGAGAACATGCATGACGTCACCCGTGAAACAAAGACCACAGACAAACTTAAAAAGCATTTTTTTACCAAGTTAAGGAGGTAGTATTAAAATTACAAACACAAACAACAGTTAGTAAAAGGTTTTGCAGAAACGTATGAGAAGCCCTTTTTGAACGTGAGGACGGAGCTCTGCGTCATCCTGCTGGAGGTTTCATCATCTGGTCCAAGAGATCTGCTTAGATAGTGTTCATTTCAATGGTTACTTTCTGAATTGCACGAGCAGGGTGAGACTACATTAAAAATAGGGTCATTATAAACATTAGCCACATACTTTAGTTTGGAGGAGATGTGCTTGTCATGTGCAGAACGTTAATATCATATGGAAAAATGCTGCTGCTGTGTTAAAGGAAAAGCATCCTATGTGTTCCCGGATGTAAGGTGTAATGGCAAAACAAACAACACAAAAGCTTTTGGGGTATTTTTGAGCTAGCTACCAGACTAAACAGCTACATAGACTGTTTAAGAGTGTGTGCATGTGTTTGTTTGCATGGTGCAGGGGAGTGTGTGTGTGTGTGTGTGTATGGGGGGGCTTCTGATGATCAAAGCATTGAGAAGTCTGTGCTCAGCAGGTAGGGAATGTCTTTGGTGAGCTTGAAGGAAGTGTGATCCACTTTATATACAAACCCTGGAAATTTAGAGTATCATTCCACCATATGGACATCACTGCAAGGGAATTCTTAACTAAAGCAGGAGGGGGGGGGTCAGAAATGCAGAGAAAATGCAAGAAAGAAAAGAAGAAAACCACACAAACCAAAGCAAACAACCCAGAGGCATCTATCTGAACCGCATTCCTTTTATGGTTTTATTAATATGAAC
Source organism: Nannoperca obscura (assembly GCA_036024295.1). Taxonomy (NCBI): domain Eukaryota; kingdom Metazoa; phylum Chordata; class Actinopteri; order Centrarchiformes; family Percichthyidae; genus Nannoperca; species Nannoperca obscura. The sequence goes on along the minus strand of JAVQJL010010880.1, from coordinate 44,090 downwards.
AAACACTGTCCTGAATAAAAAATATTGTTTCAGGGTATCTATTCAAAGGCTTTCCTCCCCTGACACTGCTCCCTTGTGATGTCGTGGCTTGACAGTGGACGTGGGCAAGCGCAGTGAAAGACATAGAGGGAATACATTACAGCCAACAAAGGACAGGGGGCTGACATGACCGTTGTGTGTCATGCGGGCACGGTGGCTGACATGCAACCACTGTATGACTGTTTCATAATTCATGTGATCTCACCCAAGAAATAAAACAGCAGTCCCTGTCAAGAGCATTTAATCCAGACGCACAGTGAGTGAACATGTCAACAATCTGTCAGCCCCATGTGACGCTCAACTTGTCATGGCTTCTGCCAAACACCTACACAGTTAAGCGACAGAGAACAGAAAAGGTGGGGGGGGGGGGGGAGGCGGGGCAAAGAGAAAGCTGACGTGAGAAAATCCCAACGTGACACAAAACGATACACGTTGTCTATTTGAAACTCACGCTTTTACAGTTACGACTTCAGATGAGTTTTACCGTTACGCTTTGGATTCACAGCATTTTCTGCAAATGACATTTAGGTATCAGGTTTGATCACTTCTCCACTCACAAGTGAAATATGAACTGTCTCCTAAAGAGCACTGAGCACTCTGTCCACAGAAAGATGGACTCTGCTGTGTTAGATAATTTGCCTCTCTGGTCCCTTAACTCTCCTTTGGCATAAAGGGATCACAGACTGGCTGGGTTGGTAAACATTTGCCTGCTGTCTGCAGTCTACCGACATCATGTGACATGATTTGTGGGCATTAAAGCTCACGTTTTTCACTGTTGAAGCCATTTGCTGTGAAGTCGCCCAGTGCACCTAGCTGTGGCTCTGTAATTATTTTTATGAGGTACCAAAATAGCTGTTTGCTTTATTGCGTCAGCTTCACAAACACCTTAATCTTGAACTTATTTCTGATGACTACATAATAAATCGAGGTGTAAAAATGTAATCGTGAATCATCACTGTTCTTGGCAAAGGAAAACAACAACAAATACAATTAGGGTTGCTCTGTATAGCAGGATTTACTGATTTCCCAATTTGCACTGGAGGGCTAGCAACCTCGAAGAGAACTGAGGGAGAAATGTGTGCTGCTGATGTTAATTTCTTCCTCTCACAGTAAAACTGATAAGGATATAAATATAAATAGCTCTACCTTCTCTACCTACCATCTACATGTAACATTTAAATGTAACTGATGGGAGAACATTTCAAACAATCACAGCTGAAATACAAATCTGGTGACAACATAGCATGTTCCTAAGTTTACACATTACTGACTTAACTTGAGGTTAATTACACATCACCCCAGACTCTTGGTCAAGATGCACGTGGCTCTGTTTGACAGTTCAAATCACAGGTCAGAAGCATTATGTCTCGTCTGTGTAGATGGAAGACAACAGCATGTGTGCACTAGTGAAGGCATAACTGTCTTAAGAGCATGGGAAGGATTTTTTCAAAGCTGTTATTGAGTGGTATTACCCTTTAACCTTATCTGTCCATGTGCTGTTTCTATGCCAACAGCAGAAGAGTCTTTTATCTCTGGCTGGCTACCAAGTGTGTGTGCTGCACTGTTCTGCCCAGCAATTGCCTATTTACTGCAATAAATATTTCATATACACAACATGGCCAAAAGTATGTGGACACCCAAACTTCAAACCCATATGTTAGTGTTTCATTCAAATGCCATGGGCATTAATCTGCTGCTCTAACGGCCTCCACTCTTCTGGGTTCGGACTTGACACCTGGCTGCGGAGATTTGATCCCATTGAGCCACAAGAGCATTAGCGAGGTCGGCCACAGATGTTGTGCGATGAGGCCCGGCTCGTTGTCGGTATTCCAGTTCACCCCAGAGGTGTAGGGTGGGGCTGAGGTCTGTGCTCTGTGCAGGCGGGGAAAATCCTTTCTTTATGGAGCAAGGTTTGTGCACAGAGGCATTGTCACAAAGTTAGACGCACCCTGTTTAAAATATCATACTGTAGCATTAAGATTTTCCTTATTTAGGACTAAAGGGCCCAAACCATGAGGGGGTGCCTCAAACGTGTATGTAGATTGAACAATGTACATTCCCCTAACATCCCCTAAACATCCCTCATCAATACTCGCTAAGTGCAAGCAGCTTTACTTTCTTGTAAGACACCTGTGATATAGTAGTTTTCAACAGGTAGGGACCTTATTTTGAAAGGGAAAACTACTTCACTTTGTGAACCACGTGAGGTAAGACTACAATTGAGGCCATATTTTTTAAGGATTGAGATCACCGCTCAGTGTTATATTTCCACTTTGCTATATAGCTCTCTGTAACTTAATGGTCACCAAGAAGTGTGCCACTTAACAAATGGGCTGCTTTGCTCAATATGCAATTAACCTATATCGCTGGGTGGAAGTTTTCAGTCCACCTAGGAGAGTTTTGACAGAGTGAATATCTAAAAATGGCAGTATGCTGTGCAGAAATCAATCCCCTTTCTCTCCATTGATTCCATTAAAAGCCTTTTTGGAGATTGATTACACTGAAAGCCTCCCTCCTCTTTGGATTACAGTTGCACAGTTCCAATCTCATTTTTTACAGTCCAAAGATATGGGCATTTATTCTATTACACTGCAAGGTGCAAAGCCTGGAGCCTGAACATCAGAGACCACCCTTTTCTAAGAATAATACTTTGTACAGATAATAGAACATCGGTTGGAGTATTGGGTATTGCCCTGTTTTCTCCGATAAGCGTTATCATTCTTGTCATTCCCTTTCAAGATCAGTTTTCTGCCATCAAGATCAAAATGCATGTTTCATGAAATCTGAAAACAACTCCGCAAAGTGAAGTGATTCAACCTGTTTTCAACTCCCTGTCGTGCTGCTTCTTACAAGCACTGATGATAATACACACAATTATTTCAGTGAAATGGGCGCCATGTGAACTAGTTTTATGGTAAAACTGAGTCTAAGTGCAGTATGCAGTAGCTCAAAGGTCTAAAATAAAATGCCTATAGATTTCTTTGTATGCCATAGTTCTCAATACCGCCTTATCTCTGTAATGGAATATTTATCAGTAAAGAGTACAGCAAAAAAGAATGTTGCCCGTGGCAACTGGATGCATAAAACATTTTGTCGTTTTCTGGTGTTTGTGTATCAACCAGATAAATAATCAAGAATATTAAGGCTTGTGTGGGGGAATCCTTACTCAGCGCCTTGCGGAGGTAGCCATCTTGAGGGTAAACTCAGGGACAGTGTCCTTGCTGGCTCACAGTGTGATTCATTTATCTGTCACATATTTCTGCTGAGCATACCACTATCTGCTAGTGGGATGTTTATGAATATATCCACAAAATGATATGAAAGCAATAACACTTCACAAGATCTGGGTTATTTCACTGAAAAATCGATCAGATGTGTCTCTTGAAATTGCATTTCTCTCACTCCCGAGTTGTTTAATATTGCATGCATTTCACAAAGGGGCAGCTATGTGTATAAGGAGAAAGACAGCTGGGTTTTGCATATGGTTGTGTATGACCTTTCCATGGTCCACTGCATTGCTTAGTGCATTATTTTGGCAGACTTAGACTGCTGAATAGATAAGCGCTCATCCTGAAACCTGTCCCTGTGAGGTCCGACTTCTCAGTACCGCGCTTGCATTTTAAAAGGTTACGTTAGGATGTCAACTTGAGCCTCCACATTACCCAAGGCTACTCCCACGTCTCGCCAGCCCCTCCTCACGGCCCTCCTCCTCTGGCATCTACCAATAGGATGTGGATCAGGAGAATGCCGGGGGACGGGGTTGGAGGTGGGCACAGAGTTCATAAATCTTGCCTGGTTTAGCCAGAGGACAGAAAAATCTAAGAGGCCTATAGTCACTGGAAGTCTTCTGAAACAAATTGATGGCTCTAGTATGGCCTTAAAACATATTTTCCATTCACTGTAAGTGTCCAAAAAATGTCTTATGTTTATTCTGTGTGTGTTTGTGCCTTTGTGTTCATCTATTTCCTGTGCAAATACTCCCCCAAGGATAGAAAAATGAAAACTCCTTCACAGCAAGGACATTGTGCCTTTCTGCACTTCTACAAGAGGTTTTGGTTCGGTCCCATATTTGCTGTGAAGGGAGGATTTAAAAATGCACATGCAATTACATTCAGTTTGCAGTTTCATGTGACACCCTATACTGCCTTTCATTGTCACTATATTTTGAGCCAAATTTTGATGAATCAATTCAATTAAAATGACTGCTGAATACTGCTGAAATACAAAAAGGAACTGGAGTTTTTCATTATGATGTGGCTGTACACAGTGCTGCGTGTCGCCTATACCTACAAGGCAAGACTCTTTTATTTCCCTCGCAGTCCTTGTGTTGTCACTTGTTTTCTTGCTGTTCACTTCCTTAATTGGAAGTTCTGCCACACAGCAGACTGAAAACTTGACAGTGCGTCCGCATTTTCAGTTTTGCCTGAGTCCATCTTGTCACTAACGTTATCTACACAGTGCTGAGTTCAGTCGGACTCGGTGAAGGTGTGATTGCTTTCTAGTGTTCAAAGGATGCAAACCAAAAAAGAGCATGCTTACTTCTTTGTGAGCAGCTGAAATCACAAAAAACTTGTACATGCAGTACATTACAATACAATGCACATATGCATACTGCTATTTGTTTTTAGCCCCCAACTTTCAGATCCAATTCTCTAGAAATGTATATTGAACGCTTTTGCAGCACACAATCAGAAGATTCTGCAGTACAGGAGGATGTGTGCCCATCTCATCCATCTGTGTGCAGTGTGTCCAAAATATATGCTGACAGGCAGCAGTGAGCAAGTGTCTTTTTCAGATCATAACCACAATCTATTCTCAACCTAAAAGGATAGGTTGACATTTTAAGTGTGCCTTGATACCAAACACATGTTTATATGTACATTGAAAGAGCTTTTGGTTGTGACTCCAATGTAAATGATTGGGGACAAAATCCAATCCAGAATCTTCATTCTGTCCAAAAATGCCTTTAAAAGCTCAGCTGCAGCAGTAATGAGGCTTCTGCAGTCTGAGTTAGTCAAATCAAGTGGGTATTTCCCAAACTTCCAGTCTTTTTAGTGCCAAATTTAATCTTTTGTGCTTCCACAGGCAGTATTTGCTTGCTGAGCCACAGCCGAGGAACAAGCAGGAGCTGAACTTTAGAATGCCCCCATCACTTACAATGAAATTGCTTTAAGAAGAGATCTCTGCAGCTAATAGACAGAAGGAACAATTCCGTCAAATGATGTGACAATAGGGTTTTTCTGGGTTACAGTGGGATGTGAGTTTAACAAAACTGAGGTTAGGCTTATGTCACGGTCATCCTTATGGGGCACCATTTGTACATCTAAGAGGTTGGTTTAGTAGTCATGGGGAGTACTATTCAACCTGTGAAAGCAGTTGCTTATATTCTGAAGTGAAGAATATAAGCAGTTAAGGAAATCCTCCCATCATCAGGGGTTATTTTCTTGAAAGCCTGCTTTACAAACTTTTTTGACAGAAAATAAAAACAATTGACAGACGTGTCCAGTGTCAATAATTGCCATTGGTTGCATTATGGGAAATGTAGGAGCCTACATTTTAATTTTAATGTTTCACCTTTTTTTGTGTGTGCAATACTAGATTGAATGATAATGTTGGTTTGGTTTTGAGTTTAAGATTAAATTAGAGGTCAGGGGATGCATGGCTTATGAACTGTAGGTGGGTTTCACCCACAAAGGTAAAATGAGCATACAAATGCAAACCCACATTCACATGCACACCTACCCCACAGAGCTATGACTAAGCCTGCTAGATTACCCCATCCCTGTTGGCACCGCGCTGCTATTGGGAACATCGGGCCTTGTCCTGTGTGGTTGGCTGGCCAGTGCGCTGTTTGCCCTGGAGGGCTCAAGTCACAGGGCTTAGCTGATGCTGCCACTGACCACAGCCATCTGAACTACTTTCCCATTCTGACCCCAGGCAGCACACAGTCTGCTGCTTCATTAGGTCACTCCACCACCTCTAGCTAGGGGGGGATTTTAAGGCAGGTCCAGTCTGGATTACCATATGGCTCCTCTTGGTTATGCTGTCATGAAATATGAATCCAACACAACGACTACTGCTCCTAACTCGCTCAGAAGTGTCACATGCCCAGTTCGACACTGCGAGAACTCTGGGGGCATCGATGTTGCAAAGATTTCATCACGCTTGAAAGTCGAGAGTTTTTACATTGTGAGTCCACATTGTTTACCTGAGCTCAGTGTCAATCCACATTATTTTCACCAACTTAAATGCACCACAGAGTTTATTTGACATAAATATGAAGGTGTTGGAAAAATCTGCTCTGCTGGAGAAATTATCATCTTGTGGATGTAGTACACAACTATGGGAAGAAGTTGAATTAGTAACACGCATTAATGGGATATGAGTGTGTACAGATGGACATGGAGAGGAAGAGAGAGGAGCTCAGTGCATCATGGGAAGTCTCCCGGCAGTCTAGGCCTATAGCAGCATAACCAAGGGGTGGCTCAGGGGTCACCTGAGTCAGCCCTACTATAAGCTTTATCAAAGGGGAAAGTCTTAAGCCTACTCTTGAGTGTGAGGAGGGTGTCTGCCTCCTGTGCACAAACTGGCAGCCAAGGGTCTTCTATGATGAAGTGGCTAAATAAGATGAATCTATACAGCACTCATCTCACTCTCACACCATGTTGATTTGATTCTTTCACACACTTTCTGTATGCATTTCACTTTTCACATTCCACAGCCTTGGTATGGTAGAAACACCGTAGCAAGAGATTTAATTTTGTCTCACATTTTATTTGAATAACACAAAAACATATTGTGCCTTATATTATTTGTCAGTAATTTTCCGGTCACTGCACTAGTACCTAAAAAAGGAGCATATAAAACTGCACACAATCACTGGAAAGTTAAACTGTCTTACTCGTCTGGCAGTATATATCACCCAACTGGCAGCATTTGCCTGCACAATGGAGAACTGGAACCTGTTCTGATTCACGTTGATAAACTTCTTCAGTCCCATTTGCCATTTCTGACAGGTGTTGGCCCTACGTATGAAAAACAATATCTCCAACTCCCGGCCTAAGCTGTGGGACAACCTTTGGGGTGTTGAATGTCACCATCTGTTGAGGACCTGCTTAGTTGAAGTCATTACAGCACGTGGAGGGAGAGCACAGCTCCAGCTCCCACCCATGAGGGCCACGGTTTATTGCACAGAAACTCAGGTGGGCCCTGATCTGATTTCAGAGGCTCAGTTGGTGATCGTTGGAAGCATTTGGGTTGACATTATCCACTTCTAATTGTTGTGCACACAACATATTTCGCTCCCTCAAATGTTGAGATGATTTATTGGCCCAACCAAAGATGACATACAAGGGCAGTGTTAGGGGGAGTTAGGCACATCATGTTAGGCAATTTAATATAAGTAAGTCAATAAAACAATGCATTGCCTTTGAAAACATACTGCAAGCTATACAGTCAACACTTCTTACACAGATGTTTCACATGCATATTTTGAGACTCAACCTTTTTCTTGAGAATTTACAGTATTCTAATTAAGCTTAAAGCTGCAGGAACTGATTTTCTGTCTTCTTATTTTTAAAAGAAAATAACATGTTAGCAAATAATTAGCATTCATTTGGAGTAAATACTGAAATCGGACTTTCTTTTTAGGTCAGATTTGGTCTCCACCAGTTCCTGACAAAACTATCTCTTTAGCTGTTATATGTTTGACTTTTCTCACAAGCTAGTTGCAAACTTTATGTGTCTGCCATTTGGTGCTATGCAGCTAGCGCACGGTGAATTGATGTCAGATTTGTGGCTGGAAACAGCTGCCTGCTGCTGCTGAAAGTGAAATTGATGAGAGCTGTGAGACTAAACCAAAGACTAATTGTGCTGCAAATCAAAAGCAATTAGCTAAAACAGGCTAATAAGCTCAGTAAAGCTACACAATCTGGTGAGAAGTCTGCGTACGTTCATGGCCCTTTCACATTACAGGTAGTGTGGTAATTTATTTTTAATATAAATACATAGATAAGTAGGCTTTAAGTATGCATGAAATGCACAGTTGAGTTCAATGAAGCTCCCTTCAGCAATAAGAACCCAGCTGTGTTCAGTCAGCAACTGTAATTATTTTCTTCTGTTTTGCAAATATGCAGTAAGCATATACAGTATATTGAACACACCCTTTAAAGATGCTTGCAGATGACTCGGGTCCAGTGCTTTGAGATACTGCACAATTAGTTCCGGCAGTTTTCCATGGTAAACAGAGTTTGATTACGTTTTGGGGTGTTGATGTACACACTGCAGGGCGCTCCATCTTTCATCCCCGCCTCAGGTTCCTGTCACACATCAGCCAGAAAGGAGACTGAGGTGCACAGATTCACCACAGCCAAACTTATCTCCGAGCAGATAATTCTGCCGAGAGGAAGGTATTATGTTTCTCAAAACCAGCTCACAGCCATAGCATTCTGGGTGATGCGCTTCTCGGGTGGCCATCATATTGCCTGAATGGATTTCAAGAAGTGTTGTGGAACGATTCCTTTTATAAAGGTACCTAAACTGCAGCAGCTGTCTTTGGATCTTTACTTTTTCCTCGATGGTCGCATATGTTTCAAGGATAAGATACACTTGAAAATTATGTTCATTCTCAGTGCTCTATAGTATTGAGAGGTGTTTTTCTCTATTTCTGTTTGAGGACTGTCAGTTGTCAGTTTTCCTCCTCCTGCCATTGTCAATAACTGTTTTATTTTTACAGGTGAATCTTCATTGACTTTGAAAATGGGTATTTTAAAGACATCTCCCCCACATACACATCCATCCACATGTACACACTAACACACATTTGCAAAACTAATTTCTGGAGCCACCCTGCATTGCAGAACTTATCCAACCTCCCACTGAGTGGATGTATTTACACCCACCTTGTCCCGTCTGGGGGATGTCTACCTGCTGGCCTGGCATTCTAGCGATTTGTTACCACCTGGCACATTTCCCGCCTTCTCTGAAAAACCAACTCTGCCTCATACCTGGCTGTGTCTGCTCCATCTCCCCATGCAGAATGGGGGTATCGCTGTCCCACAGGCTTACAACATGTTAGCTTCTGAAGATGTAGCGTGCTCAGTTGGCATGGAGGGCAAACAGTTTTGTTAATATAAATCTTTTCGGTTTATAGGCATTTGAATCATATATTTGGACATATTTGGGCAATTTAGCTAAATGAGATTTTCTTTTGGTGTTGAATGTGTGTAACCAGAAAATGCCAGAAATTCTTTTGTAATCCCTTTGGAATGGGCCAAATGTTTGGCAAGACATGAAAATTAAAATAAACTAACATTTGACGGCCCTGAATTTAGATCTTGGCAAACACATATTGTGCCTTTTACTCAGCCTGTGAAGTTTATCCCATTCCCATTGTGAATGTTGAAGTGTGAATGTCTGTTTTCATTTTACCACTTGTTATCTTCATTGCAGATGTAAAACACTACCCCCAAAGGGACTCAAGAGGTTACCAGATTCATTGAGTCTAAAATTGTACAGGTAGTTTTTCTTAAAGTGATAAAAGAGCACTGCAGGGAACAAAAGCAAGGGACGGCATCGATGGGAGCGTGTTGCCATGTTGCTACACAGTAACAGTGACAAGTTGAAATACAAACCAGCAAGTCCACTTTAAAGGCTTTTCAGACCGCTACAGGTTCACTTACTGCTTTGAGGGATTTCTTCTTTGTGTTAAGTACAATGCTACACTCTACATGTTGTAAGACACTAGAAGCCCCTGTCCACTTAGGTTACATTTGGTCTGAGGCTTGTTTCTTAGTCTATATTAAAAGGAACCATTAAACAGCAGCATAAAATCACATATTAGACACTAGTGTGTTTCCAACAGGGCAGTAGTTCCCATTGTTTGGGAATGAGATGTTCAACAATCACTTTTGAGTGTTATGTTCAGGTGTCCACATACTTTTGGCATATTGTGTATTTCACTGAACAAAGCTGTGAGTTGCTGGACGATCTTGCTCTGTACTGTGGTGCTCAAAAGATGAGTCATGGTCCACAGGACAGTTTCTCTCACTTGTCCTTCACATATTTTGCTCAATATGTTTATTTTAGAGTGCTGAAGGATGCAGGCTCTCGGTGCAGATGTATCAGTGAATTGATGTGTTTGATCGGGCAAGAGCCTTATGTTTACGCCCTGAACAAACTTACCAAAAATCTTTGAGGCATAAGAAACCATTCAAGGATACAATGTAAGCAGCGCAGAGTGCAGCATTGTGTAAACTGAAAGCCTTTCTGTTCAGAATCAGACAGATGGATGACTAAAAATGTAAGTGAGGCACCTGCGGAGGAGACTAGTCAGAGTCACAGTGTACAGGTGGATGTTGGGGTGGAGGTGGGGCTGGAGGAAATGCTTGAATGGCAGCATTGTTGCAGTAGGGGGGGGAAGGCTCATTTGGTTTCCAGGGCAGGTTTTGTCTGTTTTGATCATTTTTCTAGTAACAAGTGCCTTAAGAGAGCTTGCTGGTTTAGTGTCACAACAGTTTCCCTGAAATGTCTTTTTTATGTGGTAAAAGCTTCACAAGACCAGAAGAGTTTCTTCACAATACATATTTCTAGCTATTTATTAGCAACACTTGAAACATTTTGACCAAACCAAACAACTTCCTGGACACGTTTTTCAGTGGTTTGTCTCTGACAGAACAGATACTGTGCACTTCTATTGTAATAAATAAAAATAAGTGACATGCCTCAGAAGGAAAGGATGTAATAGTGGTAAACATCCACATTTACCATTGTCACTGGTGATAGCATTTAGCTTATGCAGCTGTGTATTTTATTGATGTCGACACTCTGAAGCGTAAATATGACAAAAACAGGAAGATCCATTGAAAAGAAATGGCAGAGATGGGTGATATGCTTTCTTTAATTTAGCACCTGCCACTTTCAAGTTTTGCCTTGCAACGCATGAATTATGATACCAGAAGTTTACTGATGAAGTAACTTACATTTTGTTTAGAACTTTTTTGATAAGATAAAAAAACTGTAGAATTATTCAAATGATCTACTCATGAATCCACAAACTTCTTGTCAGCTGTCTTTTAGTTTTGGGAGTAGTTATTTTTAAGAGACAGTTTGAGTAACTATCTTGGGCAAAGTCTGGTTAAAAAGTGAATGTTTTTATAGGTTACGTGTAAATGCAGTTTCAACATGTCACCCTGTATTTAGGAGCTGCTTCAGTAAATGCTGAATGTGCATGTGAATGCTTTCAAACACCCTTGTTTAGGTAACCTTGCAATATTTCTTTTATAATTAAGATTTTAACAAATTTCCTCCCAATTTTCTTCTAACCTTGATGTCTAGACGTCTTTTGATCTGCATAACTTCAAATCAGTGCTTATATAATGGCACATCAACAAGCAGCAAGAACACATCACAGTTCAGATTCACCTGTTGAGACCTGGACCCGAGTGGCTACTTTTACATGAGCACTTAGTTTCCCAGTTATCATGTCTCTAATCTTAGCACACCAAGTGATCCAAACTAAGTGGTCATGCAAGTTTCGTTTAAAAGCTTCGATGTGGTATTTTCACAGCAAATAGTGCTTCGCAGCCATTCTTAGCCGAACCTGTTAATTGATTGAGTTCTTGAAAAAAAAAAAAGCAGCCAGTCGTTTGGGAACAAAACACTTTCAAATCCATACAACACTTAGTAGAAAACCCATTTGATTTTGTTTTATATGATTGCATAATTCATAATAATTGCTTTCATAACAGACCCTGCATGGCACAATTATCTTACACAAGGCATTGTTTGAGACGTGTGTTGTTATCTACCAATGCACTTAAATTAACTTTGCTGGTACCCGAAGCCTTTTCTGGCTATATGTAACCTTGTTAAACCAACACAGCACTATAGCAACACACTTAAGCATTCAGCCCACTGAAACGTTGGATCTAATCTTAAAAACTTGAACTAGAGTGAGTCTTTATTGATTGTGAGCCCGGAGAGCAACAATGGGCACTTTACCCTCTAATGGGATTGTGTTCTTTGTTCGAACACAAAAGTACACCTCTGACATGACTTTTTTCCTTTGCAATCAAACAAACCGTGTCCGCCTGCATCATGGGAAGTTAGCCCTCTAATGTTAGCGAAGCCTGAAGCGCACCTTGATTGTTACTATACCGCTAAAATTAAATCTTTTCTAATTTCACCCAGCACTTGTCGAGATTGTTGTCTGTGATTTTTCAGATTGCTTTCTTTGATTGTTTTGTCTCTGAGCGGCTCAGATTGCCTTCAGTAATGATGTGTCACTTTTCATGTATCATTTTATTGAAGCTTGATGAAATGCGCTGTGAGAGACAGTAGCTGGATTACATTAAAAAGGCCGTTGGCTGTACCGAGTTCATTATTCATTTTTTCCAGCATTATGAGCCTCATCCCAGAGAAGCTTCAGAGATTTGTATGCTTGATTGTATCCTTGATGACAAAAAAAAAGGAGTCTCTGAGGCTTTCAGGAGGATTATTGCTCCATTGTTCCGCTTTTATTCGGGCCAAAATTGTGTGTTAGGTTGAATTGGTAATCAATTGAAAACTCCCTGTCCTTTGGTTACAGAGGAGGAATCAAAGTTGTTCACTCTCTATATCATCAGAGTGTACCTGTTTGTCTCTATCAGGATGTCTGGATGCATTTCTCCTTGTCTGATTTTCAGTTTTAAATTGAGTGCCACAAATAATGCACTGCAAGACGCCTGTTTAAATTGCCATGAGGAAGTATCACAGATTCTGGTGATGTAGGACATTGCTGCTCAGGAACTGCCTGTAGCCATTCTCTTTTTATTACTTTACACGTAGGCCTATTACAGGTTATAGACGAAGTCCCTTTACCAGTTTACTTTAAATTAACAATATTGTATTCACCTACATGTAGTGAAACCCTGAAATCGGTGTATTTTCAGTTAGTAGAGACTCCAGTCCAGTTGACTATTAATACTGTAAATATCATTTACATATCAGTATCATGAACACAAATGTGTCCAATCAAATGTGATTTTGGAAACCCCAAACCAATTTGGATCCACGTTCTTGTGTGAAACTTTGTTCTCTGCAATGGTTCAGATAACAACTAAACAAAGAAACCGACTCTGCCAGGCCCCTGAACACAGCCTCAGGGCCACAGCCTGGTAGTTAACCATAGGAACACAATGGACTTCTATTGAGAAACACTGCTGCACACTGGACTGTTCGTAGATTTAACAAATTGAAACAAAACTATTCAGCTGTTTTTGAAGAGAAAGAAGTACCTATTTGCCATTATGCTGTTGTATTTGTCACCCACTGACATCAAAACGGGACATACTGACATGTTATGGCCACAGTGTTAAAATGAATCTGCTCAAGAGGCACTAATTGCAACTCTTTCACTCTTGTTCTTATTTGTTGGATGCGATGCTATGGTTTTCTAACTTAGCAAAATAACAATCGGGTAAAGAGGGTTCAGAAACTGCTTTAACTAATGAAATGCTATTACATATGGGTATGTTTTAGGTAACTTAAACTTTTTAAATAGTTTTTTCTTTGTAATCATGCATGTGTGTTTGAAGATATTCACTGAATTCAAGGACAATATTCTTCTCGATAACTGTGAAAGAGATTTTATGGTAATCCTTGAACCTGTCTTGGGATATGTTTTAATGGTTCCAGACTTAAGTTTCTCTGATGTCAGCTGGAAGTGCCTTGCAAAAGAGCCTGAATTCCACTTCCACTGAATTTCTTGGATGGGTCGATCTCAGTTGCATACTGTAATATAATCCCCCCCACCCACCCCATTCTTTTATCTACTATTTCAAAAAAAGCTTTTGATCTGAATCTACAAGGGGGAGCCCGTGAATGTTATCATTATGAGCATAATTTCAACTGGAATATTATTTTTCAAGGAAGCTGCACAATAAGTGAAACTGACAATTTCAAGATGAGATAGAAAACAGATGGGGACAGAGACTAAATGAATATTTCCAACTTAAGAGGGGACTGTAGTTTGTGAAGATAGTCAAGCTGTCTGCTTTAAATTATATTTTCTTGAGGTTCTTGTTCTTTTTCAGTGTCTTCAGCTACTGGATGGAAAATGAACTGACTTGTTTTTATATTTGATTCATGTGGGTTAGTCTCTATCTAGTCATGTAAAAAGCAAATAAGCTTCCAATTCTATTTTCCACTGTGACCAAGAGGAGGCATTGTTTTTCTGCAGAAGTAGAAAAGTCTTATGTTAGGCATTTTTAACGCTTTTGATTTCTAAATGTATAGCTACAATGTAAAAAGTAGAACATGAAAATTTTTTTATATATTTAATTATTTGATATTTTTTTGTTTAGTAGTTTCACAGTGGACTCTGTGAGTTATTGCCAAAATGGCAACATCCTTATGTTGAAGAACCACATGAACCAACACTCACAAAAACATAAACATAATTTGAACACTTTAAAGCACATTTCTTCACATGAAACTACAACAGAACTCAAAAACTATTTATTCCATTTACTGATAATTCTTATTGACAATATACTTTATATTAACTGAATAAGTCCATCCCATGGACGATAGATCCACGATAGATTTAGCAAGTGTCCTTGACATACATTCACAGTCGGAAGTCCTACGTCTGGTTCAGTCTTCGTAGTCGAGCCCGGTCCTGTGCACTGGCTGTGCAACACTAGGAGGAAGTGATAACTTCAGACAGAGTGTGGCTGTACAACTTAGTTTCATGTCCCCACAGAAAGCATACTATAAGGAAACTCCAGTAGCATCAGAGCAACTTCAAAGTGCCAGCAAGCACGAGCAGGGTCTTGATTTAGTTTCTTCTGTCTATCCGCAGCTGGAAAAAAGAAACACACGTCAACTGGGTCAGGGATCTGTCAGGTTATCGTTGTCTAACCTCTCTTCAAACTGACTTTAAAATAGTAGTATCCAGTGACTGTGTTTGTGCAGGTGTATGTGTCTCTGTGAGTGGTTGTGGTGTTCCAGGGGTGAAGAAGGGAAAACGCCAACATATGCAGTCATCATGGACTGCAGTGCTCCTTTGTGCATTTAAGTTCCAGGTTCCTGTCGTGTTTTCCTGATAATCAGACTAAATCACCAGTTCTTTGTCACGTCATTATTCAGTCTGACATTTTTATCTTCTTCGGGGGTTGAGGTTTTTAGACTATGACTCGTTGTGCTCTGTCTCTATCAGTAGTGACTGTCAGTGTCACGTTCAGTGGACACAGGAGCTGCGAGGTTGAGCAGTTGAGCCGTCCTTGGTTTGACTTCTTGTTGTGAATAGACTTACACCTACAAAGCCAATCAACGCATAGCTGGGTAGATTTCTTCAACGATCACGATCATCATTTCTGATGCAGTTTTTCTGTATCTGGCACACAAAGAAAATGTCTCCGCTCTTAATCCTGTGTACAAAGCTCTGATTGGTTTCATTTGTGTTCCAACCAGGGAAACAGCCGTCAATGAGCACAACACAAGACATATTAAGACCCCTGAAAAATGGGAGAAATGGGCAGCGTGAGCATCTGGAACCAGCCTACTGTGACAAAACAGCGTCACACTGTTTGTTGTTTTTAGCACAAGTACAAGGTTTTGGTGTGACTGTCTGATCAAGGTCACCGCCTGAATGGTTGAATACATTTTCAGTGATTCAGAAAATCTCATGATGTCAAAATGCATTCATTTGCAAACTGTGTGTTTGTGCCCTGATTCGTTTTGACTTGCTCTTCAGCTTTGCATTGGAGTTTGGGTTGGACATTTATAGTATTCATGTAATCATGGCAGAGATGGATAGGTGGTTGGTGATAACGGTGACTGGGAGAAAAGTAATATTGAATATGTGAATGGATCTTTGCATTGGCTGGGCCTGTTTGTTTCTCAAACAGCTCTTCTAATGGGCACTATTACTACCCATGGCTGACAGTGACAGCCAATCAATGAGCGCTAATTGCATCAATTGAGGCTGTTGTACTAAATACTCTAAATCGACCAAATTGATATAATATACAGACTTAAGAGAACAGCTGTCATTTGGCGAGACAAGTTAAATGGATAATTACTCTTTTAGTGTTTACCACATTTGTTATTGCAGTTTCTTAAATGAATGATTATTACCACAAATAGGTAATTACATATTTATATAGAACCCCGGTGTTGCTATAATTATTCAGTCTCTCACAGGTGTGAAAATATTTTCAAATCATAAAATCAAAAAATGTAAGTGAAAAGAAAAAAGAATTGCAGGGCTGCAGAGATATAAGGTGACGATTTCAGTCTGAAATGAAACAAATCTGAACAAACTGCAATGAACTGTTACTATGCCTCCTGTTTGACAAGCAAAACATAATATTTAGACACAGGCCTGAAGCAGACACATCTACTAAAGGACAAACATTAGAGGGAATGGAGTGACAAGGATTTTACAACCACAAGGTAATACTAATTACTGTAACCAAAAGAACACCAAACACTTAATATTCATGGGGTAAATAAACCGTTACCTTGAGCTCAATAAATTAGAGGATCTGGACTGTTAAAATGTCAAATGTTATTTCAGGCTAATGGTATTCCTCCCATTCTTCACTTTGTGCAATAAATCAATTAATATGAATTGGTGTCACCCCTTTACAGACGCTGTATATCTAATATTGGAACAAAGCTGTTCATATATGAACACAGTCTCCTTACAAACAGGCTGTGTGATCATTCAGCGTCTTCTTCATTCTGCTGCAGCAGCCTCTGGTCGCATATGGCATCGTACAGATGGACAATCTGTTTCAAAGTTAGGAGGCAAAGTTCATTAACACGCCGTGAGCTGTGACTCTGCCATTAGAAAATGATTTCATCATCCTTCTAATTATATTCAAACATTTCCAAAGTTTCTCTCAATGTGCCAATCATGGCAACTTTAAATAAATAACTGCCTCAGGGAGATTGCTTTCACATCAGAATCACTTTATGTCCTGCACAAAATAAATGTGCAGAAGTTCGTCTCAGTGTAAAGTGCATCCTGGCTCACACGTCACAGGAATGAAAGATGTCGTGCAGAAAACTACATATAAAACTATACAATACTGCTTAATCTATGAATAACAGAAGGGGACATAAATCAAACAGAAATGAAGATTTAATAATTAACACATTTTCATCCGATTACGTCACTCTCCTTTAACACAAGTAGCTGTGTTGACTTTCTCTTGTTTACTTCCGCACAGTTTCTCCACCTGCATGTTATATGTGGGCTGGAAGAGAAAGAAAAAATCTGTAAGAGCGCGGGGACATCTTCCAGTGAGATTCAGAAAATAGCTGGCTCTCCTGGGCCGCATTAGTCTGAAGGTCATTGAAGGGGAAAATGACCCTGGTTCCTCCCTCTCCTCTCTCCTGCTGGCCCTCTCCTCGTCTCTTTCCCCTGTAATTGAGTATGGTGCGTGGAGAGGGAGCCAGTGCTCATTGGCGGGCTGAACATGGTAGTTAGTTACACACGTTTTCACCGTAATTACCAGGCAGACTCTCACTGTCTCCAGATCTTTTCAAGGTCGCATCAATTTCACAGCTATCCACACTATCCACCCCCGCTCCATCTCTCTGTGTGCGGCGGCCACTGTCATTACAGGCTTTCAGACCCTCTTCCTCATTGTGAACTTCCTCCTCCTCCTTTCTTAAAAGCATATCAAAACCAAAATGGCAATTATTAGTTGATCATCCAATCTTTTTCCTGCGACTGTCGCCTTTGCAGGAGGAGTGTTACGATAACCTTCTAGTCTGAGAGGAGAGTGACTCATCCCTGGCTGTAAATGTTATTTGTGTTTCACTGTAATGCAGATTTACTACTTCTCTAACCGCTATTAAATGCAGCTTGATCGCCTTGGAGGGAAGAGGTCAGTTATTTTGGCAAAGGCTCCTAAACATTTGACTGGTGTGATGCAAGCCCAACACAGGCCAGAGTCACTGACATAAGCAGTTCTGCAACACCCAGCCGATGCATTCTGTTCACGTTTTCCTCTCTTTCACTGCATGTCTCGGATCAGCTGCAATGCTTATACAACCGGATGTCTGCTTCCTCCGTCTCTTTCTCTCTTTCGCCCCTCCACAGGCTCCTCTCATTTGCTTGACACCCTTGTCAGACCATGCCCAGCAAGGAGTCAGAGTCAGTACTTACTAGGTTCACAGCCGCTGTCAAGTCCTCCAGCAGGCCCGTCAGCCATGCCAGGGACAGTGTATACTTCAGTAGGCTTTAAAAGCGTGAGCACCACTCAAATCAAGGCACAGCACAGCAGAACATCTGTTTCTCCATTTTATTCCATTTGGTGCAGTGTGTATTGGCAAACCGCCGATGGAGCCACCTGTTTACTAGCGTCGCGGCACAACCCAATCCCCTCGACCACAGTCTGAATTTTGGAATCTAGCGGAAGGTGTCCACGGAGCGCTGCTGAAATGATCGCTCCGCTAAGTGGTTGTGATTTGTTTATGTTGCCTATTAAACTAATAAGTCCTCATATCGTTGTCAAGGCTTGACATTGGAAAATGGAAGAGGATGATACTAGCTCTGAAAACATGGCACAATGATGGAATAGATTAGCAAGAGTGCCACTTCACAGATCCTTGTCCTATGAGAAAGGGAGGGGGTGGGGGTGCTTTATTGTGCCACTGTTTGATTGAGTTGCAATGTGTCAGGACTATCAGCCCATGCCATCTGCACGTGTCCCGCACCCTCAGTGCTGAATTGATTGAGATTTATTGTAAAGGATGATTAAAGCACTGGCGGCGTAGTCGATACGAGGAAGAGTGAAGCTGTGAACACACATCAGCTTCCTGTTCTCTGACAGAAGAGCTTGACAGAGCCAAGCAGCTCCAGCAGCTCAGAGTAACGAATCGTTAGATGTGCCCACTAGTGCCGGTGTACCCAAATAGAAGTAGGTGAGTCTAAGGCCATGGTAACATGTGGTTTAGCAAGACATGTGTGCACCCCCCAGGGCTGACCGTGCCCTGGGATTGGCAGCACTCGGCCTAATGCATCTCAAAGCTGTCCTTGAGTGGATACAGTATCCACCACGCCAATACCAGCATGATTAATTGCTTGGGTGCTCTCATCACTTTTAGTCCAGAAGAGGCTCTGAACCCCTAAGGAACAAACAAACCTACTTAACCATTTAGAGGTTTCTCTGCCTCCGGTTACTACTCAATCCACCCACCTGGATACACTCTGACAGCCATGGACACAAGGGAAGCATGAATCTTACAACACTGCACTCTTAATCATTCTGCATCTTTGGGCAGATATATGAAGGTTATCCTACATTTGGTAGGTTTAAACATCTAACAGGGATCCTCTCTGCCCAATAGCATTTAAAACGTATTAAGTTAGAGGCAAGTTTTTTGTTGTTAACATTATTAAGTTTAATCTGCCTCTCTGTTTGCATATGCATGCACAAGCAGCTGTCTCTTCCCTGTGAGCACTAACTCTCAATGCGTGCTCATGAAACTAAACTTGAGTTTTTCAGAGGTTGTGGTGCTTTGCTTGGGCAGACATGAGTGTGCAAAAATGGCAGTGCAGTGGGTAAATCTTTTCCTGATTCAGAGCCAATTCCTCTGAGGCGAGCCTCCGAGTACAAACTGAAAACTGAGTTCTGTCCGCACTGATAAGGAGGTCAGCGTGGCCGTGTGACACAGACCAAGATTGCTGGACTTCTCACGGTCAGCAACCTTTTCCTCTAATGCAGCCACCTGAGCTGACCCAGATTTCTGAACATCTCCAATTGGCCCTTAAGGAGTCCATAGCAGATGGCCGTCATACACCAAAGGGTGTAGATAACAGCCATTTATCAAAGCATTAGAGGACTGCCACAGAATAAGGCCACCGGACATGCATCACCCTATCCACAAATTCTCACTGCTGTTTCCAAAATGTTGCTCATAAATAATTCAGTTGGCTTTATGGCCACCGGCGCCTCAGACTATATGGGATATTTTCATGAAAAAGACTGTTTATGGTCGTTGAAGTCACCCTACCTCTGTACTGAAACTCCCCCACCACCACCAAAACCACACACACACAGAGAATGAATTTCTCTCTGTCTCCTTCTGTTTCTTTTTCACTTAGTGCTGGATTAGCCCTTGTGTGGTCCTTTGAATCGCTCGGCACTTGACCTTTTTCACACATTAAATGAGGCTGATGTGTTCCAGAACCAGAACACTTTCAATGGAACCGATGTGTTCTGGAACCACAGTCTCATAATCAGGACTGATGTGTTCCAGAGACAGAATTTTGTTAAACAGAACTGATTGAACTGAACTGAACTTTTTTTCATCACCCACCAAGTAAGGCAGACTCTTTTCAAGTGGAACATATGTGTCCTGGAACCGGAATCTATTAAAGTCCACGACATTCTTCATCACCCATTAAAGGAATGGTTCAACTATTTGAGAACACACATTTGCTTTCTTGCGGATCGGTTGGTATCTCTCTCATATCTGTGAACTAACTATAAAGCCACAGCCAGCAGCCTTTATTCAAACAACTGGTCTGTCTTTGTCCAAAGGTAACAAAATTCACCTTCTAGCATCTATAAAGCTCAATAAGAAACACGTTATATCTCGTGTGTTTTATCCCCACAAAAACTGGATTGTTAAAAACTTCTCTGCTGGTTGCCTGGGAACCAAAACAAACACACCCTGTACAACCACAAACTGTCATTTTTATTCTTTGATTTTTGCACAGATTAAACAAATGGGATATAACAGCTTTAGAGGCGCTGGTAGGCGGATTCTGTTTCCTTTGTTTCCAGCCTTACTTCTAGCCTATTTATTCAGTTCTACATCTAGAAGATGTTAAATGGAACCGGTGTGTTCAGGAACCAGAGTCTAATAAAATGAGCTGATGTGTTACAAAACTAGAATATGTAAAATGGCACTACAGTAATGTGTCCTTAATGTAATAAATGGAGCTGGTGTGTTTCAGAATCAGAACATGTTAAATAGATTCCATTAAATTGAAACAAATAGTCCCAGAACCTGTTAAGTGACGCTGGTACTGTCTACAACTCTATGTGTTAAGGGCCAGTGGAAGTCTGAGGCATGTTAGTATCAGACTGCAGTGTTTTCTGCCATAAGTCAGATGTTACACAACCTTTTAGATTTGGCCAGAGTTCACAGTTTGTATTGATTTTTGCTTGCACAAGGGAGTCCACTAGAAAAAGATTTTTCTAGTATTGAAGTTCAAGTCATTATGAGCAACTTTTTTAATTTAAACGTCCAACACCTTTGAAGCTAGAAGACTGATTAGTAGCTTGCCAAGGTCTTGCTGTCCACCATCACGAATATTACTGATTATAATTTTCACTGTGTCTTATTGTGCGTCTTCTTTGAGTCATGGGTGACACAGTTGGGGCTCAGTGGCCTCTAGACCCTTCATTTGAGGTAATCAACAACTTGGCATGAACTCCTCTGATTACTGGTGACTGCATAAGCCACCCAGGAAACCTGCTTGCGATGACAGTTCAGCCTGCTATGATGGAGGGCAATTTCTGGAAGTTTGATTGGATATTTGTCATGTGGTAATTCCTAAATAGGAGGCATTAGTGATCTAGGTCAGAACACAGTGGTAGTAGTAGGGCTGTCATTGACCGTAGTTCAGTTAGACATATTTCTTAATTAGCCTCACTGTCTGCTCCCCTAAAAGTAATTAACTTGATCAGAAAAGACCTTGCCTGAAGTCGGTGTGGAGTCAGAAAAAAATGTCATGGCAATGACTAACTACATTAAAAATTCTGAAATCATATGTTTATCCCAGGCTGTCTGCAATTAGTATGCATAGAGAGCAGCCTAATTTTAAATCCTCATAGATTACTCTCGCCGAAGTGATCTGGGAATGTGCTATCGTAATTTATTTGGCTCAAGGTGTTTTGGATTTTTTTCCAACTTACAAAACATTGTTGAACAGGTTTGTACTATACCAACAAATAAATTAAAATTGAACATGACACTTTGGCCTCGGCTTGTTTTTATTAGCTTTTTGGGCACACATGCTACATGCTTCTGTTTTTCCGTGCGTGTATATGAGAGAGAACGAGAGTGAGGGCAGAATCCGTAGAGACTGAAAGATAAAGCATCACATGATGGGCACTGTAATTGCATCCGAGACAACGGAGCACATTAAAAAATCCCCTCCCTTTCTCGTATGTTTTATTGCCTCATCCTCTCCCCTTGATGGAATTATTACCCTATTTGTCCTAAGAAAGAGGAAGCTGGCAGAAACCATTCAACAGCCCATCCCAGAGGGTACATTGTCCCCTGTGATATGGATGTGCTCTGACGCAGCGATAGAGACCTATAGTCATATCAGTAGGGAGAGGATTTAAAGCAGCGATGGTCCTCGGTTCTGCGGTGTCCATCATCTCTCTGTCTGTGGTCCTGAAGGTATGGCGCTGGGAGGGAAGATAGGGGCACAGCTGCATATTATTATCACCCCCGACAAGATATTATTCTCATATATTTACCATAAACATTTCACTGCCCAGCTGTTGTCCCTCCTACTCACTTGCCTGTGTCATCAGAGCGTAGAACACAAGGCAAACTCCCTGTTTTCTACATGGACTTGTGCTGCAGATTGTCAGGAGTTTTCCTCTTTCCATCTCTCCTAATCTTTTGTATAGATCTGTAGGGCTTAAAGTCCATCTTTTCCAATTGGCTAATGATCTATTTTGAGCGGTTGGAAAATATCTGTCTCAGTTAGTTCTGGTGTTGAAAAGTTTGAGAGATGGTGCTGAGGGGAGTGCAAAATCAATAAACCTATCAGAGAATGGTGACATGATATATGCTGGCTGGGCAGCCAGTCCGCAAAAGCAAAAGGACTTGGCACAGCCGTGAAAAGATGAATATACGCTACTTAAAATATCATAAACTGTGCACAGTAAAAACAAAACTTTATCGGTAGTTGTCTTGCCTGTCATTTATCACAAAAACTGAGATTTAGTGTTGTTGAGACCTTTAAATCTGAGGCAACTGGTTTTGTAGATAGCAAAGTTCCTTCATAACGAAGAAGACACAAGTTCAAGCCCCAACATCAGCTGTGTGTCTTCTCCAAGTACCCTTGAGCAAGACACAATGAACTGCCCTGTGTTTAGGCAGTATAAGATTCTCTGGGAAAACTAAGTCAGCAATAGGCATCACATAAAGTTATTCTCAGGTCCACTCTGACTCAGCTCTATTAGATGAAATTGCTGTCCCCTGTTACCTGAATACATACAAAATGTCATAGCCATAATCCTTGATGAATATACTTGCATTATACTTGCAATTACAGCACTAATCTGAAAACATGTTCTCTATGGCAAGTTGGTGTTTTCATTCTCTTCCAATCCAGGATTTAGGGGTGTTACGGGAGCCATAGCATTGTCTGAGCATGCATGGTTAAATGAAGAAATAGATTTTGTTAATGAAAAATGCAACAGATGGTGGCTGTAAACCCAGTCCCTGCAGAGCATGAACATTTCCTGCAGAATGACGAAGAGCGGATTAAGGTCATTTTTGCCTGGTTTTTCAATTTATAAATTCATGCTCAGAGGGAACAGGGAAAAAAAGGGGACTGGCATCCTGCCTCGACACTCTTTGGGAAATCCAAATGTCAATGAGCACATATTGGAAATGTGCAAATATTAGAACAAAAAACACTGTTTAGGAACAGAACGTTAAGGTGGCAATCACAACAGACTATCAGACATAGAGGCTGATGAGGGCCACCCAGAGATCCCAAAAGAAACACTGTTGTTTATCAGCATGAAAACAAGACTTGAGTTGATCAGAGGTGTGTATTGTTTTAAAAGATGAAAAACAAAGTAAGTGCCATTCATTCAGCTCACATTCAATTCATTTTCAATTTCATGCTGGTGCTCATTGCCAGATTAGGATTCAGGCTCCATCTTTTTTTGACCATAATCATGAAAAAAAAAAGTCCTTATTCATGTGAGCGATGTCTTTGCTGCGGCGTCCTTGCACCGTCTGCAGACTCGAGCCAATGTCGTTTCAATGTCATAATTTGAATAGAACAATCTTTCTGAAGACAATGGCCAATTTTCAGTGTACAAATTGCATTTCATTTTTCTCCCACAGCTAACTGAATAGAAAACTAAGTTGGGTCTCTGTCTCGCCCTCTCTCTGTCTC
Source organism: Nannoperca obscura (assembly GCA_036024295.1). Lineage (NCBI taxonomy): Eukaryota > Metazoa > Chordata > Actinopteri > Centrarchiformes > Percichthyidae > Nannoperca > Nannoperca obscura. Next base: position 19,888 of record JAVQJL010010880.1, on the reverse strand, counting down.
CGGCCTCAGTAATAGGCCTGTCTTTTTAAAGACACTTACTTCCCCAGTGAAACACAGCAGTGCTGCTCGTATATAGGAAGTGATCAAACAGCCGACCCAGCGTTAGCATGACAGCACACTGGTGGCCGTAAACATGCAAAATGTAAAAGGAGGAGCCGCGTCATGGCAACGCAACATTATCAGAACAGCAATGCAACGCGCTTTTGTTCAGCTCAAAGCACCCACACGGCAACTCCCCAGTGAATACACAAGCCAGTGGCCGTGACAGATGCCTGGGAAGCAGTCACATATCTGCATATGCTTTTTGGCAGCGCTCTTAGCACCACACGCATAGGAGCATATGTCTGATGAAGGTCAGTGATTTGAAAACAAGGCACCTCGGCTGTTGCTGTGATTGCTACTGCGGCTGCTGCTGGAGCAACTCAAGCTCTTCTCTTTTCCCTTAATCCTGCAATGACAGAATACAGCTAATGACCAGCAGATGGATGTGACAGAATGAGGATGATATACAGAAAGAGTAAAAATTGAGGGAAGATGAGAACTATAAATGAAACCAGCCAGACTTACTGGAGAAACACTGCTGATATCACAAGGGGGCGTTCGTTTCTTTACTACCTTGGGTATGCGCTTGTTTATCATTTTCCAAAGTGGGCAGGAGGGGGGAGGTGGCTTGCAACATTTAACCCCTTGCATCTGGGTTTTAACCTCAATATCCTTGTTGGTCTGAAATTCTCTGCCAGCCTTGACATCGTCATTATCATCCATCATCATCACCATCCTTTATAGTTCAACGCATCTGTTGTATACAGAACAAGTTGGCAATCTGGTGTTAAATACATAAACATTCTGCCAGAGGAAAGTTATGGCCCAATCGTGATTTCGATCACAAGCAAGATAAATTATGCTCGGATTGTGATTGTAATTGGGAAAGCCTGAAGTCTGAAGCGTCACACTGCCTGCTGGGAATAGTAGAACAAGACGTGATAAATGGGAGGAGTTGCGGAGTTGAGGACTTTTGTGGAAACATGGCATAAAAGGGAGGTTAAGAGATTAGCAGAGAGAAAGTGTTGTGAAAAGTGATAGAGGAAAGGATGTTCCCCCATTGGAATTCAGGACAGGCGTGCAGAACACATCAGAGGAAGTAAAAAGTAGAACAATGAGCCGCTGCATCCTTTTATTAGAGCCAAGAATGTCTAGAAATTTAAGACCACCATATTTTTAGAACCCCATCAACCTGGCCTTTATATAGCTCGATAAAATAGGCCTCCATGTTTCGCTGGAGATTGAGCTCGACTTATCCCACCATCTAAGGACTAGCTGCTTTTGTGAACACTCACTCTCAGGGGGAGGACATTCAGGCAGAGAAAATGTATGGGCTACATCACTGAATCTTATTTAGATTGATAGAAGCGGCTCAACCTGTCAGCATCTCAACGTGCGCATGTTTGTGAGCAAAATGATCCAGATTACCTTGGGAACCCAGTTTGAAGCAATATGAGCGAGCAAAAGAAAACCCTATTTGCTTGTGTACGGTTGTTTGTGTTTCTTTATGCACATATGGAGGAGGAACAAGCAAGTGAGTAAATTTGTGCACAGTTTCTCAGAGGTGAAAAGCACAAAACAAGTATTCCACACAGAGAGAAACAGAAATAGAAACAAAGAGGCATCCACAAACACACATACACCCTCACCCCCTGTTGCCTTTCTCCCTGGGGTGTTCGTTAATCACCCTTTTAGATCTGTCAGCCTGTGGGTGGGCCCATTACCCTTCAATGCTGGCACTTTTGTTGCCCAAGACAGTGGCGCCATTCAGAACCAATGCAGACGCCTCACCTCTCGGTGTGTCTCGCACAGGCCTCACCCTATTAGAGGAACATAAGAGATAATGAATAAATAAACAAAGTGAAGTGGATCATGGGACGTGAGGAGCATAGTGACAGCTCCGGGTGTTCATTAAGACAAGGTGCCGGGTATCATGCTGCGTATGACACCGGGTGGCAGCTAGGGCTTCGGTGGCGCCGCAGAGGACCCCTCCTCCACATGCAACACACTTGTAGCCTCCTGTCTACCTGTTATGGTGTGAGATCCGGAGCTCACCGCCGAGACGGGCAGAGCTCTTGTCAAGGGAAAGAGAGGCACCATATAGATCCAGGTTCAAAGATAGATAGCCTTGAGCTCTCAGGGTTTAAAAAAAAGCTCTTTCCATGAGGTCGGTTATACCTTGACATTCAAAACATTGGTGTAAATGAGTGTGAGTCAAATTCCTTAGACATTCCTTAGTATCCTTTGAAATGAAACATGATAGTTTTGTTAAACATTCATATACAGATAGTCCACGGAGGGAAAACTGCAGCTGGAAAATGCCTTAAACTTTACACTGAATTTCCAACTGTGCAGGAGTCCATAGAGTTTTTAGTTCAATCGTGTATATGTTCTTTAACCATCCGTATGATGGGTGATTGTTATTACCTGGAATTAGACAGGTGCTCATGATCTGCAGGTTTGTAAATCAGAGTAAACAGTGGAGTAAGCCATTAACCTAATTGACCAATGGAGTAAATGGTCAATAAATAATGTGTTACTGCCAATTAGACTGTATCATGTAGGGTGTTTTTGGCAGAAGCCATCTGTTCAATCCAAAGGTGTCTGACCTTGGTTTATAAAGGTTGCAGTTTAAAAACCTCATTGGGTTATTATGGGCCAATCTACAGATTCACACTGCTTTGTTTCATATTTAATTTGCTCCGCTCACTGCAGTTGCTTAATATTCCTAAGAACTTAATCAGTGATGTGCAAATGCATGATGTTCCTGTTGTTGCTAATTGTCCTGCCCAACACTGTGTCTGACATTCTGATAAAACAATTTGGACATGCTAATGGCAATGAAATGGGCTCTGAACATTGTGTTTTGGACACAGAACTCCCTTTGAATTAGTAGTTCCACATTTAAGAATTAATGAAGTTGTGACGACGCTGTCAGGCGCATTACTTCGAACATTGTCTTACCTCTGTAGTAAGATCTTATTTGCTATTATGATTGCAGTATTATCATAGTTTAAACTTTAACTTTCCTGTCACATATGATGACACATTGGTCATGCTGACATGGTTAAAATAAGGGATTAAAATTAAAATTATATTTATTTATTTGTAGAAAAAACTCCAGCCTCTTTGTTGTGACTAGAAACTGTAGTCGCTCAGTCTCAGAAGTTTCAAATCCATTAGTATGCATGTGCTGTTTCAGGACACAGCTATAATGACTTTATGAGTCTTATTCTCACATTTCTTTGCATTAGCTCAGCTGGCAGAGTAGAAGTTTGCGACATGAGGGACTGCAGTTTTGATCCCGAGCGAGTCGTTTTAACACCAGACTGGTTGCAGTTTATCATGAATTATGTGCTTGTTTACAGGCAGTTTTAGATTAACTCCAGTCAACAGTCACAACTGCCTTGAGTGTTGATTTGCTGAAGTCACCAAACAATTACAAAAATCCTGCCAATCAGGCAAATTTGCAGCATTTGAAGGAGATTAGAGGAGCTGTTGTTGTTGGCCAGTTGAGTTCTCTGCCTGTGAGAACATATAAATTAAACTTGAAATAAAAGCCACCAATAGAGAAATTGTCCATTTGAACAGAGGGTACTTGTTTCATTACAACCACCTAACCCCAGCAATGAGATTTGCTGTTTCCAAATTCCCAGAACAGTCAGAAGTAGCACTCCCAGCATGGACCATAAAGAGATCTGATGGTGTTAGAAGCACCTCCCTGTGGTCAATTTGAACATGACAAAAAGTGCATTGACGCATCACAAAGCGCATAACTGACTATGCAGGGTGAAGGAAATGAAGGGGAACAGGTGAGCAGAGGGAGGTCACACTTGGTGAAAAGATAAATAAAGTGAGGAAAGACTCTCATGCGTCAGCAGAACAAACAGATGGAGCCGTAAACTCGGTAGATTAATTAAAAGCAGCTCTTCCTTCTTGCAGATATAATTTCAGGAGCGGCGCAGGTTAGGAGTGATGACTTCCCTCTAAGTCTCACTTTAAACTTGCTCTTAAATTAAAAGAAAAAGTAAAATCCCTTATTTTTGTATTCCTTGGATAACTTAATATTACAGTTTTTATTCTAAAACCACAACTCGTACCTGTCCATCATCCCTCCTTTGTCCAAGCACTCAACCATTATGCGCACTCTCTTTGCAACCACACACTACTCCTGATCATGCATAATATCTTGAGTGGAGATACATTATTTTTATTGTAACTTAAGGTAATCAAAGGGAGAAACAACAAACAGGCTTTTTCTTGGTAATAGTCATCTCTATCGCAAAAAGCTCTTAGGGGTGAACATGCACAGACCTCGCAGTAATACGTTTGAATTACTCGTGATTGGTTGCATGGCTAATGGAGAGAGACAACACCTTGCCAGGTAAACTCATGCAACCCCAGAAGAGATTTCCACTCACGTTGCCCAGGGGTCACCTGTCCAGTCCTTTGACAACGGCATTTGATCAAAAGAGAAAAACAAACATAAAAGATTTTAATGTACGGGCTGCGGGGTGTACAGGAGTAATGTGTGATTTCATGTGAACAGACAAGACATCATATACTGCGCGTGTTTTATCAAATAATCCCTCGTGCTGTACATGTAGAGTTAGATGAATATTATGCTAATTCTTTTGAAACACAGCGATATGGTATTTTGAAATTAAGATAAGTCACATAGGAGTCTGGGTCAATGTTGTCAACTTGTTCTGTATATATAAATTTCATGCATCAGGAGGGATGAGAGACGAGGTTTTTAAAAACGATCCACGCCGTTCTAAGTGGTCTAATGAGGAGCTCTGCACATTCTTCCGTGGAACAACTTTATTTCAGTCCTGTCAGTGCATATTGCATTATCACGCCACCTTAAACACAGCATGTTCTCTGATAATAAAGCAAAGAGCAGGTCTCACTTTTCAAAAGGAGAGATATGGGCGATGATGGAGTCACAGAGACATAATGGAGAGGCTGCAGTCGCCATCAAACTGCACTCGTCTTTTCTAACCGTATTACACTGTCACTCTCTGACGCTCCAATACATACGTGGCACCAGCAATTATTGGAAGAGAGTTGAAGGAAAAGAGATCATAGCAAAGATAAAAGCTAACTTCACTTCACTTTAATTCTGTGCTGCTAGGTTGGGAAACAGCAGCAGCTTGGCAGAACCTTCAGGGCCCATGTTATGTTCCATCAAACATCATTCAGTGTGCAAGGTTGCTGTACCTTTCATTTCAAACTAAAACAACTTCACGTACGGGATCAAGGGCAATAACGTTCTTAATCATAAATGTAAGTTTGGACTGTTAACCCTATGCAGTCCCAGTTAAAGGAAGATTTAGCACAAAATGGTATTACCCAGCAAAGTTTTCCACTATTCTATAATTCGACTTTCAACATTTAATACATCAAGGCAACTGAACAGTGAATACGAGAGCTGTGGTCTTAAAAACCTGAACTTAAAGAGACATTTGGAAGTCGTCTGTTGATACCACAAATTACAGTCACTCAAAACACACCCTTAATTGCATCTCTGACACGTATGGCATCTCAAATTCTATTGGATGCTGTTCAGAATTGCAGAAAAAGAACCATGATTTCAACATAGCAGGCTTCTCCAGCGTGCAAGAAATACACTGAGGGGAGTGCTCTCTGAGACTCGATCGACCTCGAAACATCTGCCAACCGTTTGCTTGCAACACAGCAGTCAGACAGTTCAACTTTCTAAAAGTGAGTACAGATACACTGACGCACTCGCTCACCCGCACACACAAACATATATCATAGCTGTATTCAACAGCTGAAGGGAGTTAATTGGAATTTCTTTAGCGGCATGTTGAAATTATAACCTGCAAAAACCTTTAACAACATATTTTGTGCCCAGCATACCTGCCGTGGCACCGCTGGAAATGAACTTTTAGCTAAATCTGGACTCTTCTCCTGTGGTTGTGTTTTTATTTTAACACGGTCCGTGATGAAGTAAACATAATGAATACATCCCCTGGCAATCCAACAGCGTGGGAAGTTGTAACTTTCTGTTGTTGACATTCAAGTTTCTGGAGGCGTCGCTCTTTTTTTCTTTTTCTTTCCTGCCATGCTGGCTACTCGCTGTGTCAGGGCACTTCTGCAGCCCTACAAGTCTACAAGACATTAACTATTCCATTAATTATTCCAGCTTTCATTAATGGCTGTACGTATATGAGCAGATTGTGTTATATTGTTTAACAATCAGGCATTAGGCTACAGTTTGTTGTCAGCGTTTCTCTTTTCCACCCACGGGGTTTTTAATCAATGCAGAAAACAATGTCTACAGTTTGACATTAACTCCACCACTTCATATCTCCACCATGAAATGTAAAGGTTTGTAGTGTTCGATTTATTGCTCGATATATTTCCTCATTTAGTGTCTATTCTAAAGCACTTTGTAACCTGTTTGTTTTTACGTGCTGCATGCTGAAGTTGCTTTTAGCTGCACTAGCCATGTGGCTCTGAGGACGGCAACGTAAGTCCATCCACCACTTTGATCCAGACTGAAATATCTCAGCCACAGGATCTGGTTCAGACTTCTGGTTGCTCAGAGGAGGAAGCCTACTGACTTGTCCTGTAGCAGGTGACGTTTATGGTTTTTAATGAGATGTCTCACCAACTATTGGATGGATTGCTGTAAAATCTGCTTCAGACCTTCATCTCTCGCTCACAAAGAATTGTCATTACTTTGGTGACGTCATCAGCACGTTAGCATGAGCAGCTTACTTGGCTGTAGTCTGTATTTGAAACCTGGTAAAACGTCTGTCGATTGATGGCCTTTATCTCTTTGACCAAAATGTTAGATGTTTATATTTGCACAAGAGCAAACCCTAATGCATGATTTCAACCAGAAACAATGTTACGGAAATTAAGCAGAGCTAACCTCCGAGTTATAAAAAGATCGGGATGCTGGACTACGTCTTGCAGAATGGCAAAAACACAATTATGGGATTAAAATGTATATAGATTATGGTTCAAAAAGGGCTCTAATGTAATTTCTCAAGGATGTGAATACTGGTTGTTGGAGTGACTACTCTAATTGTTTCTTGATTAACAAGCTAAACCAGTTCTTGCTTGCGGCTTTTGAACGCGAGGGGATATAATGTCACGGTGAAATAACAACTGTCAGAAAATAAAATGGTGGCATTTAAATTTAGCGACAGAGTTAGAGTCAAAGAGTAAGCAGAGAAGGGTCAGTGCCTTGTCAAAGAACCCTCTGGCTTTTGCAGGGATTGAGTCTGTGACCGCAACATTTCAATGTTTTTTTCCCCCAATTTCAGAGGGGATCCACGTCTCCTGAAACCACCTCAGCACAGCACAGCAAGACAAGACCAATTAAAAGTTGTCGCTTTTCCTACTCTCCCTGTTTTCCCTCATCCTGCTGTGTGACTGGTGGAGTCACTAATTCAAATCAAATCTGAAAGTTGCACAAAGAGAGCGAGAGATAATGACAATATGCTTGCAGTGGAAAGCATGAATCTGTGTACTAACATAATTATCTGCATGCTTTTTGTTTATGTAGAGGTTGCCTGCTGTTCTGGCCCAGATGTCCGTCATCAGCTGCCAAACTCTTTAAATGCATTACAGCAAATCTCATCTCGAAAAATTTGCAGAAATAGACAAATTGAAATGCCGGATGAGCAGCACATGAAACCGACTTTGACCTGTCCAACATGCTGCACTTTTTTGTTTCAGTGTGTAGAAAATATACTTTGTCTGCTAAAAGCTGTTAGGGTAAATGATTCTAAGATGTATGTAAAGGTTTGTAAAAGTGTAAAACCACACCAGTCACATTGGTTTGTGTTTGCTTTCTAATACTGAAATGAACATAGTCCAGCTTTCTTTTCATAAACCACTGTGTTTCTGAGACTCTTAAGTTAAACTCTTTCTGTGGTCTGAGAATTCACCATAAGCAACACCCAAACTTAATTTAGGCAGATCTACAGGGTATCAATCAGGTTACATGAGACTGAACCTCTGTGATTTAGACTGATAAGAGGGATCGTATTGCTTTATGCAGCTTTAAGGAACAAGGGAAAGGTATGGCTGAGCTGTAACAGGGTCAAAGTCATCTACATGTGTCACAGAACTGTGACATTTAGAATCCACTCAACTGCAACCACAAAGGAAACAGAGAACAGCATAAAAACACACAGCGTTTGCCCCTTGGGGGTTTCTGCTTCCTGTGCCATGTCTCCTGCTCACCTTGGACACTGGGTCAGTGTCAGCTGTCAGTGTCAGGTTGAGAGAAGGAATGCTAATGGACCCTTACCACATTGCATCCCTCTCTCTCTCTCTCTCTCTCTCTCTCTTTCTCTTTCTCTCGCCTCTTTTTCTCTCTGCTGTTTGTCTGAGGCAGGCCAAGCTATTAACTTTCCTTTAGTAGTGGAGCGCTGCATCTGACTACGGTAGCCTGCAGTCTCTGTCTCTTCAAAAGATAGGCAGGCTCCCTTTGAGAGCCGGAGACTAGCCTCAACACTGTCTGTCAAAGGCACAGTGACTCCATGTGCAGTCCCCTCCCTCCTGTCTCTCCCTCTTCCTTGTGCTTGCATAAACGCTAGCAGATACTGCCAACATCTCCGCTTCTAAACCTCAGAAGAGTGCAGAACTGTCGCTGAGTTTGAGCGTAAAAAGGACCTGCGGTCACTGCAGTGCCTCTTTATTGCACACAGCAAAGTGTTCAGTCTTAAGATCTCAGATCGTGCCTGTGTGACTAGAAAGTTTCATATGGTTTTAATGCAGTTTCACTTATATCAGGAACAGATAATAAGTCCCATGTGCCTGAGGGAAAGCTTAAAGGATAATTCCGGCTTATTACAATTTAGGTCTTATTTTTATAGCTTTAGTCATAACTTCTATCGGTTATGATAACATACTCATCATCATACATTTATCTAGAGGTAAAACCAAAAAAGAATGCACCTGAAGGGTATTAATCCCTTATTGCACTAGAAGTCTTCCCATATGATTTTTATTTTTAGCAGTGTCACTGATGTTACTCTGTTATTTAGCCCATTGATATAAATAGGTTGGACAAAATAAAAGAAAACTCACCTGTTTGTTAATTTAAAACCTCCTAGAACAGTTTCAGCAAACAAAATGAACAGTATAACCTCGGTCATAAAGGTAGAATTAATTTTAGCTAAGTGTGCATAATAAACTGGCAACTGACTGTACAATAACACGATTATTTAAAATTGCAAGACTCCTGAATCTTGGCACAGGCACATTTACTAGCACATTGAAAATAATGGCATTTTTACGCAGCCTTCATTTTCACTGTGATAGATTACACAAGCAATGCCAATTTCAATAGTCTGCAAGTACAGCCTTAGAATCTGCACAGAAATAAACGGAAACCAAAGGTTGCCCAAAATGATACATGATAAAATACATCCAGATTTATAAAACACAACTGCGTGGTTTGCAAAATAAGGAAGCTGTGATGCAAAGCAAGCATGATTTGCAGAAAATGAGCTAAAACCACCAAAACAATAGACCTTTTTCACAGCAGACATTTTGACTTGCCACGGAAACACAGGTGTTACTAATAACTTTAACAATGCCATGCACAGTACAAGGTCCCTGAAACCAAAGCAGCTAAATAGAATTCAATCCTTTCAATATTAATAGTATAATGTAACTAATTGCATGCAAACAGAAACTAAGAATATGACTTTCACCTCAACTGTGAAGCCACTCAAGTAAAGTTCCAGTGACTGAGATTCTGAGTTTTCCTGATGAAGGGGTCAGAAAGTGGATCAAAACCCCTGCAACAACATTTGGATGAACTTCAGAAGATAATTATTGAAAATGACATTTCATGAAGATTTCAAGAGCAGGCTTTCATTAAGAGCTGAAATGAAGGGATCTGTTTACAACCAATCACTTTGAGGAATCTCATTGAACTATAATCTGACAACCACAACAACAGCAAGCTTCTTTTTTTTCCACCGGCGCAATTAATCAAAAAGCAATTACATTAGCATGCTCGGGAGATGGATTAAATGATTTTGACAATTTCTGTGGCTGCCTTGGCTTGTGGAGGCCCCGTCCTGCTGTCTGCTGAGCACTAAAATCATGAAGATGAGAACATTGGGATAATTAGTCCAGAAGATGAGCAGGGGCTGTTCATGTCTGTGGCACATCTCCAGAACCAGCCCCCACGTACTGTTCCAGCCACCATGTATTAAAGCAAATGTCTGTTTAATCACAGTGCACCACATACCCTCCATGCTTTATTAGACTATAAATGTGCTGAATGAAGGCCCAGTGCCTAATTAGGGAAGACTTGAGTTCACTCACTATCGCATACTGTTTTCTCCCACCTTACATTTCCTCTCCCTCTGTCTCTTTCTCTCCACTGCTTTCACAGCAACTTACTCCACAGTAGGAAGCAGGGCTGAATCCCTGCAGTCTTAAGAAGTCAGCTCGCCTCCAACATAGATGTTGAGGGGATTGCACTGGAGGCAAATCTCACTGTAGCCATTTCAGCCATTTTCTGTCTGTGCAATGCAGGTGGCCTTGGTGAGAGTGCCGGGGGGAAAGGTAGTCATGCAGAGAGGAGTCCTCAATCTCAGCAGATGGACTATCGGTGGTGGGAGTGCAGTATTGAGGCTCAAAGAACCAACTTTAGAGACACGACTTCTGAAACAGTTTCAAAAGGGTCAGGAGGTATCAGCCCATGTGAGGTTTTGGAGTAAATGATGGGGAGAGAGACTTGGGACCTGAGGAGAGCCGACTTTCCAGGCCAAACTAATAAGAGAGCCAACACACAGCACATGAGTGCATTGGTTAATAGCCTCAGCTGTTGAAGATAATAGGCGCGGTCTGCGGGCCTGAGAACCTGAGACCCAGTCAAGGTCCCAGTGGTGGAATTAGGGTGAAGGACGACGTTGGAGATACAGGGCGCTGCTGGGAAATTGCCGTGACCACCTCACCAGTCATTTATTTATATAAGCCTCCTGGTTCAAGGAAAAGGTTGGTAATTACCATTAGCAATTACCACTGAGCAAGTACAGACCTCGGTAGTCTGGCTGGAGGTGCCAGATGTGATCCGGAGGTGAGAACGGGGTCTCAGAAACACACCCCAGGGTACAGTTCCAGGTCCCCGATGCAGCATCGGTAGTTTGAAGCACATCTTTCCAAACAGCTCTGGCTCGACTGTAACACCGTACAACCTAAGCTGGCAGGCAGGCGTATTCTGGAGCCACTCTCTGTTTTTTATCTGGCACAAAAAATCTCCTTTAGATTGGTGTTATTATTATCTAGTGGAGATAACGACTCCCTCTGTACGAGGAGAGGAGGACCACGTCACACACAGCAAGGGAAGAGGACAGAGGGAGGTGGCAAAAACAATGCTCAGCGAGGGAGAGATTTATAGGCAATGGGAATAATAGGTCTGGCCAAGTGAATGCATCACTTCCTATATCTGAGGTAAAATAGGCTCTTATTTGCAGGTAGGGGCTGCCCATTAGCAGCAAGTTAGCAGCAGGTTTTCAGGTACAGTTGTGGCAGGAGCTTAGGAGGGGGTGTGCAGGAGACGACTGTGTCCATGTCCTCAGCACAAGGGGCTGGGAGGCATGAGACATCATGCTGTTCACTGAAAGCACGGACACCCCGCCACGGCGGTAATGAGACAAGACCACCGCCACTGAGACACAGGCGATAATTACACACACATACACCCGCACACATCCAAACACATAAAGCAGCCTTCTACTAGCACACACTACCTATTCATTTCCAGCTGAACCTAAAAATGAAACACTGCTGTACCTTAGTCACTGCGTAAAGGTGAAGTGTTGGTGGATTTGGGGTTTTTTAAGACTGATGTTAAACTCAGATGATACGCCGTGCAGAAGAGTCATTTACTGTTATAATGACACTAGTTGTTAGCATTAAGACATTGAGCATTTACATTCTGATGTTTAGTGCTGTAAGGTTCTGTTCTTCTCTTGTTATGGAGTCAAACTGTAGTGTGATAATGTGAGCAAAGGCATCGTCGATCTGAACGGTGGGACTGACAAGATGCAGTTCAAATGTAACGCTCGACAAATCACTCTTGTCTCGATTGCCGGTGGATGAATGACTATGTAAAGGTATAAAGTAAAGGCTTTTCAGCTGTTCTCTAGGTCTTTGAGGCTAATGCCTCTGGTTGTAAAAGTGTACTAATTCTGCACTCGCAAATCTCAGTTCCAACCACAGCAGGCGGCTGTTTTCAGCTACTGCCCGCCAGTAAACAGCAGACAAAGTGATGAGCGTAAGATGAGAAGAAGCAATACCACAATCATGTCCGTCTTTTAAATGTGAAGCTACAGCCAGCAGCCAGTTAGCTTAACTTAGCTTAGCTTAGCTTAGCACAAAAACTGTAAAAATGTAAGTCAAAAGAGTCAAAAGAGAACAAATTCTGTCTACCAGCACCCCTAAAGCTCACAAATTAACATTACACCTTGTTTTAACCATGAAATCAGGAAGTGGATCAGCACACAACCCGCATAAAACCACAACCAGTGGGTTACACACCTCTGTTTCTTTATTACGGATTAAACAAACAAGATATAACATGTTAAATAATTAACATTTTGTTACCACTGGAGAGTGGTAGCGCTATAAATAAGCATATTTCCCAAAATTACCAACTATTGCTTTAATATTTACATAGTGAAGGGGAGTTGGCAGAAACCAAATAAGACTTGAATACTGGACTAACATTGATTGGGCGAACAGAAACCTGACGCTAAAATAATAATTATGTTGTTCTGTGTCTGGATGTGTAAATCGAAATTTGCTTATATGTTTAACATGTTTTTCTGTGTTTTTCGGGGTGTTTTGGAGTTCTTCTGCCCGCAAGTGGCCTAAAGATCAACCAATGCAGCTTTAAGTACAATATATAATATAATATATAATAAAGTCTGAACAAAATGGAAAAGAATTACTCATGAAGGATCTTCATAACAGGCAACAATTCATCAGACCATTGTGCAGAATTATTTGGGAAATGCTCAGCTGAATATAAATATTCTATAATATAAAGTGGTCTATTATATATCTAGAATATAATATATCTCAGCAGCATGTATGTGGTGATGTTGAGGTCAAACCTGTTCACTTGTTTCAGCCTCTCCTCCCAGAGTTGTTGTTCAGGTGGTCAGATAACTGTTAGTGTTCCTCTCTGTAGTTCAGCGCTGCACCGTGTAATTATCTTTTGCTAAGATAATCAGTGGTGCTAAAAGGTGATGGATGGTGAGGGAATGCATTGCAATAAACCAAGCAGGCAGTCCTCTGATAAGCTGGAGAGCTTATTACTAGACACTGTAAATGTGTGATATATCTGACTCATTTTGAATCAAAGCACAGAACAATTAGATGTCTTACTGAATTCTCTAATTGTAAAACATCTGCATGTGAAACAATAACATCAAGTTACAATTTATTGAGATAGAAAATGAAGATCTCACCAATTAACTAAACCCTGATTGTTGCTGTTTTCAGAAAATGAGTATCATGGAGATTGCAGAGTTAAAAAGAAACTGTTTCAGCAGCATTTGTTCAGGTCCTACACACATAAATAATAAGCTCTAAAAATATTTCCACTGCAAGTTACAGATTCATCCTTTTTGCTGAATCTGATTTAAGTGAAAATGCATTTGCATTTAAGGTATTTAGCTGACGCTCATATTCAGAGTGGCTTGCAGTGAGTGAGCATGCAGGGGTTCTGGGTCTTGTTCAAGGACACTTTGACAGGATACGTGGCTGTTTGTGAACACATTGTCTGCTGGAATGATGAAAACCTGTGACCTTTCAGTTTGAGGACACTTTCTGTTTCTCAGTTTTAAAAGTCATGTTGAACAATGGGGAGAATCCATTTTTATTGTTTCATCTTCCTGAGTGTCAAAACAGCCACTGAGGGCTGAAACAAGTTGCTTTCTTTCTTATTTGCAATAGTAAAATGTGAAAATAGTAAAAAAAATATATATATATATATCTGACAATGATTTAACAGGTTATAATGGAAAAAGAAGCGCTGCACGGCTCTGATGGCTGATCCGACAGGTTAAAGCACAAAAAACTAAATGCAGGAGGTCTTGCTTGATATAAAGTGGTGCAGACAACCATGGGATAAAAACAAGGCACTTTGTCTCCAGGTGAAGTAATATTATAAATGTATTGTTCGAGCATAAAGGCACTCAAACAGACCAACGCGTATCGACCGCAGGTCTTCATCAGGGTCTGACGTGTTTTAACAGGTGTGGTTTCTCGTGGCACGCTGCTGTACTGCACATTTGTTACTGAAGCGCAGATACAACATTTACACTTCCAGAAGCAAGCAGGTTTCTCTCTTACGCTTTTAAAGTTTGACGGAAGGGAAGTATCTACATGTAGTGTCTAGAATCATGTGTAGAATCATCCTCAGTTCTGGCTGGACTGTGTCTGTTTAAGAGGATCATTACATCCACGATGTATTTTAACATCCAACACTGTCAAATGATTGATAACATATGTACCGCATCTGTTTTATTTATTAATGCAACTTTGTAATCAACAATGCAAAAATGCTCTATTACATGTTAAAGTTACCTGTATTAATCTTATACCTACATAACAGTACAGTACATAACATGTACTCGAAGTCTTAAAAGTAAAAATACTGCATAAAAATGCTCACTGTCAGTGTTATATTATTAATATTATTAGTTAGGCATCAGTGTGTAAGTAGCATCTTACTATTGTTTCTGCTGACCTTGTTTAAACTGATCCTTACTTTAGTCTAGTGGTTCCCCACCAGGAGGTCAGGCCTTCCTTCCCACTGATAAATCTGAAGGGTTGTGAGATGATTAATGGGGTCGGAAAGAAGAAAAGTTGGATTCATTTGTCTGACTTTTCTCTAATTTGTGCTTTTTTGTGAAATGTTGTACCTCATTGAGTTATTTGAATGAGAGGGAATTGGTCCAATATTTAGTAATTTATTGTATTTTATTAGCTTTTCATATGCTTTTTAATGTAAACTATTACTATTCTATAGCTGGAAAATAAATATAGTTGAGGAATCAGAAAGTAGCATAAAATGGAAATACTCAACAGCAGTAAATGCAACATATGTTTGTGTTGTTTTTTTATTTAAAGCTGTTCGGTGCTGTCAAAAGTGGCAATGTGTTTACCTTCAAAGGTCACTGGTGGCAGTGACAGTTGGCTATAGGAAGAAAACTTACAGAACACTACATATTCATGCGAGCGAGATCTAAAGGCTGCGTGGCAGTGAATGCATCTGCTTGTACTTGACGGGGAACTTTTTGTTGTTTCACTATTTGCGACATTGTATTTGTGTGGACGGACGAGTCTCAGTGGAGAAATGAGACTAATGTTTGTGCATTTTGCTGCCTCATATTGTACCTCAGTGTACCTCACGATGAAGTGCACCGTGCTGAGCTCTACCAGAGATAAGCATATTGTACAGTCTGTTTTACCTGACGGCGTTTAGAAGCTCATTCAGTAATTAAGTTGTGTACTCATGAAGTTTGGACTTTTACTGTCGTCTTCATATTTGCACAGAAGTAGAGGTAGAACCAAAATCCTTCCCTTGGGAATATAATTGGGAATTAAAAATAAGATTGTTGCTTTGGTACAGTTGGGGTGCGTCTGGAAAGATTATGGTACTTAAAAACAAATTAAAACTGACTTTTTTAGCATTAGCTAGATATCTTGATCACATCTTGCTCTCAAGGTCACTTAAAGGTTTAAAATGAAACACCTCTTGAATCTGCTGCATGTTCTGAATGCACATATTGTCAGCAAGAGGTGCCAGGTGTACACAGAGAAGTAAAACGTGGACAGTTTAACTGCAGGAGAGAGATGATAAAGTTGCTGAATATGGAAATATTTTGAGCAAAGTACTTAAATATTAATGTGAGTACAGTACTTGAGTAAATGTAAATGTTAAGCTCCACTGCTGCTTCTGCCATGTAGACGCATGTGGTCCCCTGAGGTGATCACTTCTGCAACAGTTTCTAATGTTAACTGTTAATACGCTTCCCTGCGGTGCATGGGCAGCCTCTATTGGTGGACATTTTTACAGGTGTTTTCTGGGGTTATTTTCAAAGATTGTTTGCTTTTTAGAAACGATTCAGTCGTGCACTTGAATATAAAAGGAGGAAGAAAAAAAATCATCTGTGAAACAATATTTGAAGGTAAAAATCACATTTTGCTGGTGTCACATTCTTTCAGTGTTTAACTGGTGAAATGATTGATGTTGATATTTTTAATTAAATTGTTAGCAATTCCAACTCCTGAAGTGGCACTTCTTCAGCACAGTCACTGTGACTCTGCAGTGAGAGTGCTGTGAACAAGTCAACATGTCCCACAGACCTGCGAGACCGGGGACCGCCGGCTGACATGTGGACACTCAACAAGCTTGTTGGCAGAGAAGAGTTGGCCGCGGCTGAACTTTTCTCACTCAGCGGACGTCAACAACCAGCAAAATGTGTATGTTTCCACTTCCACGCTGCGGCCATTTTTGCTTGGTGAACATAACTGCCTGGCAAGAGCAAAGAGGATGAGAAGTTGATAACAGCTTTGAAAGCCCCCAGATCCCTACCACTTTTATTTAAACAGAACCTGTACAAGCCCACGGTGTTTAAACCTTCATTATTAAAAATTAAAGATTAATAATGGAGGGTTGAGGTGTCTTGTTTGTAGTATGTCTTTGTGTGTTTAAAATGAAGGTCAGTGGTTTCCGCTTCAGTCGATGGACACAGGGAGCTGTGGCTCAGTACTGACTTTCTGCACTCGTGTATCAAACTGAACACATTAGATATGTTCGTTTTACAATGGGCCCTTCATTTATGCTTGTCTTTGTAGCGTAAGACATTTTCCTAATTAAAGGGTGATTCTGGTTTATTACAAATTGGATCTTAGTTACATGCTTTTGGCCATCCACTGGATTCACCATGGAGATCTGAGAACATGGCAAAATTGTTAAAACAATCCCAAACTGTATGTTGGAAATATACATTGTAGTTTATATAGCGATATCCTAGTTCACATTTGACCCACCGTACTTGCCGTAGTTGTTCAGATACAGTTTCTTTATTCATTAAAATAATGATAATTTGGTTTAACCTCAAAATGAAGTGGTTCAGTTGTTCTAAATTGCTATTTTACAACCTGTCTGATGATCTGACTGCTCCGTCTGACTTTGTGTATCTATGTTACTGTGGTTTCTTTTTCCTTTTCTCGCGGATAATGTTATTATAACATAATCCACATTCATTGTCATCATTGTCACATGGTAATCTGATAGTGTTGTTGTCAAAATGTGGCTCAGAGAACGATTGTAGCGATTGTCAGGGTAGACGATAAAGCTCTTTGTTTT
Organism: Nannoperca obscura; assembly: GCA_036024295.1. Taxonomy (NCBI): domain Eukaryota; kingdom Metazoa; phylum Chordata; class Actinopteri; order Centrarchiformes; family Percichthyidae; genus Nannoperca; species Nannoperca obscura. Next base: position 2,451 of record JAVQJL010010880.1, on the reverse strand, counting down.
TGATTCATGCTGCATAATTTGTCATTTATGGGTCGTTGTGGTAATTCGGCAAACCTGTGTTCCATTACAAAGTGCAAAACCAAAGGAGTTCACTGCAATATGTAACAGAGCCTCTTGCACCACCCGAAATCCATAAGGCACAGAAACTATTCAACCAAGGTTCTTTCAGTGGTGTGGAAAGCAGAGAAATCATTACAGACAAGTATCAAGTTATATGTGCTGCAACCGAAACACAATGTTTGCACAAACATTCGGAGCGTCCTTTTCAGATAGTTAATCTGGTAATATTGCAACAACTTGAGAAATGGCAAAGAACACAGGGTTTCATAAAAAGAGAAAAATGTGTGCTGCAGCAAGCTTGGCTCTGTTTCTGATGAAACTGTCTGTCTTTGTTGTGCTATGCCATGTGTTCAGCATCCCATTCTGTTCTGCGCGCGAGGCCTACAGCAAATTTGTGTTTATGGTTGTTGCGGGGTGCTTGATTCAGCCAAAAACTGGAGAGAAAGAGAGGGAGCGAAGCAGACATTAAAGAGAGAGAAAAAGACAGAGGAAGATAGAAAGAAGGACAAAGAGAGACAGAGGAGGGCAGTTACCTCAGATGCAGTTTGCCCACATCTCATTAGTGCCTGCTTTCAGCCCAGCTGATGTTCACCACCCACTGAATTATACATCCGCCACTAATTTGGGAAGGATTTAATATTGTATCTGCTTTATCTCTATCAAAAAACTGCAGGCGTTTCATAATTTATTTGTTAGAGCCCCCTAGTTCTACCTTCTAAGCTTTAGAGGCTGAGGGAAGAATCTGAAATTATCCTAATTTTGAGTGTTGTGACCCACATGTATTCTCAGGCTCATGAGTGGCTTATCAAAACTGCCCTTTCAACAAAGAAAACAATCAAGTCTACAAGATAAAATTTAAGAAAAGTTCCAAAACACAATATTAGCTTCATTTTCTCCATTACATCAACTTTAACATTAGGATCCATCGCTGTGAGAGGTGTTGTGGGGTAACAAACTGCACTCTTCTGCTTATATGAGACATGACTGATGCTTGTGTGCGGTAGATCCCCACTAAGTCATGCATTTTTAATACAGTAAATGATCTTTCACCTCCAATATCACCTGATAGATTGCACATGTACTGTATGAAATATTACATGGTTGTATTTTTAGTTATGTTAACAGCGCTTGCACACCACACAGACAGAGGCCACACGGGCTGATTATGTTACAGTGATAAAAATAATGCCAGCCATCCATCAGAGGCTCAGAGGGAAAATCTATCGCTCTGAGGCTGCAGGGGTGGGGTGGAGTGGGGGGGGGGGGGTGGGGTGGGGGGGGGGTGCGGGGGTTTATCTTTACGGGTGGATCGCAGTAAAGCAATCACACCGAGCGTGCATTCAAACTCCGAAGAGTTAAGTCTAAGAGGAGGTAAATTACAGCAAAGAGCTCAGGCAGGTCCATAATGCTGAGCTGAAGTTAAGGGGAGTCGGATTTGTTCCAATCACCACCTGGCGGGATGACAGGTTACCAAAACGCTGTCCAGCTAACAAGCTGCTTTTGTTTAGAAGTGCCATTTGCATACAACTGGGCAGCGTGAAGGAAAACGGGCCGAACCAAAACATTTGGACAATCAAAAAGATCCAGAAAGGATTGATGGATAATGCATGTAAAATATCGTGTTTCTGATATAGAAACATGTATCATCATGTTATTCTGCCTCCAGTTTCTTTGAATAATTAATTACACAAGCAACAAGCAAGGGAAATTAATTATCTTTTGTTTACGCTACAGTTCACCATTCTGTGTAGTTGTCCCCATGACTCACCTTGTGTTGTGTTCACATTGCAAAAGCCAAGCTCCAGTCAGTTTCCTTTTACTTTCAATCTCTCCGTGGCCTTTAGCTCAATATGCTTTATTGTTTAAGAAAAAAAAACACAAATTAGTCAGAATGATAGTTCAGTTGATGGCTTGTTTGCTTTCTTTTAGCCTCCCACATATTTAGAACAAAAAGGCCTGTGTTGATCTACTTTCACCTTCATTAATATCAGCTGCCTACAGCATGATGACGCTTTGTGCAAAGAATGCAAGTGTAAAATGAACTGCTAGTAGCCTCTGCAATTTGCAGGCACCCCTCAACAAAAAAACATGAAAGTACCAACTCTATTCAACACATAATTGAGACGAGAGATTCAAGGCAGCATTTCTATCTCTGTTCTTGTGATAGAATATTATACTGTTGCATCCTTCTTTTAGTACAATTGCCGGTGAAACCTCTCGTCTCTCCTCAAACTTTTCAGACTCTCAGGAAAAAAAGGAGAAACAGAGAATCTCAAGATTGTATCAGGACAGAAAAATAATGTAGAACCACATAGATATCCCCAACAAAACAAGCCCCCGCCGGGGGGGGGGGGGGGGGGGGGGGGGGGGGGCCGGGGCGGCGGGGGGGGG
>JAVQJL010010875.1:0-19212 GCA_036024295.1 Nannoperca obscura | reverse complement strand
AGACCCAACGATCCCACCATGAGCAGCACTAGGCCACAATGGCAAGAAAAACTCCCTTTTAACAGATAGAAACCTCGAGCAGAACCAGAACCAGGCTCTAGGTGGGCGCTCATCTGCCTCGACCATGTGTGTTGAAAAGAAAAGGGGGGGGGGGGGGGCTTCTGTCAGATCAAGTATGGTCAAGGATGATTTGTGAGTATATGTACATACGTGTTTGGATGTATACAATTTCATTATCTTATTAGCATACACCTGTGCTTCTGTAAGAGTAAGCCTGTGTTTTTGCTGCACATCTCAGCCTGGCCTGCTTGGAGGGAGAGCGATTAATCTTTGCTAAATCAAATAAATCAAGTGCACTTTAGAAAAGAGCCGTCAGTGTAATTGTTGTGATAGCCATTCCCCAGCTACTCCAGGGGGAGCTCTGTTGAAGATTGTGCCAGGGAATGCACACTCACCGCAATCCAAAAAATGCAAGTGCTCTGAGAAAGATAAAGCAGAGGCTGCCCTCGGAATGAAGCTACTCAGTAACATGATGAACACTGCTGAGTGATTAGATTGAAGTTTGCAGCCATGTTTCCGTTGCAGAGTCCATCATAGTGGGATGCTCTGGCAAGGCCGCTGCAGTGTGGGCCTGTCTTTGTGTTTGATCTTCCCCAATGTTAAATGTGACGCCCCTAATTCTCTGCTCTGCTGTTGGCACTGCTGTTAAACGATTTTGCTCGAGAGAAAGCCACCGCGGCAATAAAACATCAAACCCAATCTCCAGCTCCATCCTGTGCGTTTGTGCAGATAGAGCAAAATTTGGTATTTACATTTAAAAGAATGCTAAACCCTTTCAAGGAAACCATATTGGTGGTTGCGGGGATGAGACGGGGGAGATAATGGGGATGGAAAGAGCAGCATGTGAGAAGGCTGGCCTGCCCTCGGCTTCCCTCTCAACCAATGAGGGTTAAATTACTATCTGGGCACCTTGGCAACCATTTCTGTGCCTCTTCTTCTACCTCTAATTTGGCTGTGAATTGGCTGAACAAGCTGCATTCATCAGTCAAACACACCTTTGCTTTTCTGTCGGAAATAATCAATCTGCTATTAAGGAGTCTTGAAATATGTTTGTGCATGTTTGACCTCACTGGAACAACTTTTGTTTCAGGCTTCAGATTTATTTTCTTTCAATAATGCTTTTATTGTCTACTTTATTACAAGTATCCTCTTAAGCTAGATATTTCTCCTACATTTTTCTCAAGGTTCCAGCAGATGGTGCCAAACTGTGTGTGTGTGTGTGTGTGTGTGTGGGTCTGTGTCTGTCTGTGTCTGTCTGTCTTTAAGTGTGTTTCATTATGCGAGAATGTTTTTGAGAGATGAAGGCAGCCACTGTCACTCATCTTCACATCCGGTATCACAATAACCTGCGGAGAGGAGCAGGACAAAAGGGCCTATAGATAAAAGACTATACTGTAGATGTTCAAGATTTCAGGAAAATACATTATAATCACACAGCGCAGCAGTCATTGATGCAGATGAAGGGTCGCGGTGGCATGACACCCATATTGTTCCTATTTATAATAAAGTTCAAAATATTTAACTGCAACTTCAATCGTTTTGAAAGAAACTAGTTTGCACAAAGCCTTTACTGTCAATACTGTGATTACTGTCCTTCATACCAAACAAATCCTCGCTGCACTGAAGAGCAACAAAGTAAAAGTAACAGAAAAGGTTAGAAAATGTGAAAAAAGATGAGAAGACATGGATGGATGCGATCTCTGTTAATTTGTTTGACCCACTCTCTTCTGAAATGAGAATGGATGGAGGGATTCCCGACATCCTGATTGGAAGATGGATGAGTGTGCAGCTATGGCTTTAATTGATTGAAGACAGGAATTCGGTTAAGGATAATTGAATCATGGAAATCATTAAAAGCTCAAGTGCATGAGATAATTAGGAGAGCTAACCAGGTTGTAATCAACCCTCAGTACAAATCATCTTTAGGATGCTGACTAAAAGGGGCTTGTTATTCTGCAATATTTAAGGTTTCATGACAGTTGGCGTACAACATCAAACCGCTCTTTTCACATAAAGGCACATTTAAGCGCTTTGAAGCTGCTTTTTTGGGTGACTCAGATCATATTTATTAATAAATGACCTCTCTGTTTTAATATTTCCGTTTACTTTTGGCTAATTGGTCTCCAGGCCAGTTTTCCCTGCTACAGATTCCCAGGGTCAGCCGGGGGTCAGCCGGGGGTCAGCGTTCTACTTCATTACTCCATCCAGGGAAATGAGGAGCCTGATTAGTTTGGGCTTGACCTTGGGCTATTCCGTTAAGCTCTCTCTAACAAATCTCCTCACTTCAGATCTCAGCAGACTTGAATCATTGAAATCACTGCATATCGCAGGCGAAAAACTGTGAAAAACAAAAGGGACAGAGAGCGCATGTAGATATTTCTATCTACATCTATATCTTGTTGTATTTCAGAGAGATTTTACTTGTAAATTGCTGAGAATCGGTGGGCAATATCTTTGGCTTCAGTGTCACAAGAGATGTGAATGGAGTGCAGCGCCAACTGTTACCCATAGAAACCAAGTAACCTATGGCTGGTTACTGTCATAGAATGCCATGGTAACAGCAGAGCCTAACAACAGGGGAGTTGGCTGGCTTGTGTCCTATCTATTTCAAAGACATGATCATACTTAAGTAGAGCTTCTCTCCCTCTGCCCATTACCATCCCCCTCCTCGTCGTCCTCCTCCTCCCCTTCCTCTCTTCTATAATGTGTTTGTCATCCAGTTGGAGTGGCCAAGCGGTAGCTTTATATTTGAGGCAGCACCCAGCAGGGGGGTATGATCCAACCCCCCTTACTGATTCAGGCTGCCCTAAGTCTGGATATGCCTGGCCCAGGGACTTGTGGGTAATTCCTCCCCATCCTCACCCCCTCCACCCCCACCCCCCTCCCTCCCAAACACCCCCCGCAGTGCTTCCTGAATCAGATTGCTGCTGACCCCCGCCGAGTGATGTCTCACCCCAGAGAATGGGGAACGGGCGCAGCAGGGGGCCGGGCAGGCAGTGATGCTATGCCCCTGGGCTGGGCACCAAACATGCATGTAAATACATGTCCCACCATGCGTGTCCAGCCCAACTCAAGAGTGGTGAGTGAGCGACACACCACACGAGCCTGCAGATCATCTCGCTCTCTCTCTGCTGCTCTCCCAGGTGTACCTCAGGTGTGGATTGTCTTTTTTTTTTTTTTACACAGACTTGAACCATGACATCTCTGTTTTTAGCTTTCAATTTGCATAAAAGTGCGCGTTCTTCCAGCGGTCTGTGCAGAGTGGTACAACTTCTACACGCTATTAAAGAATGAATAAACATGGAATTTCATATTCACCAATGCATTTCAGTGCCTTTTTTTTTTTTCAAACATGAATAGATTTACAAATCAACAAGCAGTCTCCGCGCAGCCTTATTCCATGTAGTTTAAGCCCTGACTTCAACCCATGCCAAATCGATTCCAGAGGTCATTTTCTTCCTTCATTTTCTCCCTTCATTTTCTCTTTCCCATGTGCCAGTGGTCCTGCTCTGCAGCCCGTACTGGAGGCCGTCTATGGCAGGCCTTTGTGTGTTTATTTTCTCTGTTGAAGCAAAAAAAAAAAGGAGATCTGTCTCCACTTAGCAAAGGCTCGGCTCCTTCACAGGGTAAAAACCTCGATGGTGGACGAGGGGCGGTGAGGAGGGGGTTTCTTGGAAGAACTGATGCTGAGTGAAGCGTGTATGGAGTTTACTGTACAAGAAGGGGAAATGATCGAGGAGGTAAACAGGTGAGGAGAAAGCAAGGGAGTGAGCGCAAAAGGAGATATTCTGTGTGATAGAGAGATGTATATGGAGCTATAAAGGGTGGGGGGTGAGGTAGATGTAGTGAGCAAAATAGAGAGAAGAAGAGAGCCAGAGAGAGAGGCCAGGCAGCTGGGAGCTCCCACAGACACGCACTTCTGTCTAAGCAGCTTTCCTCTCAGGGCAGGGTCACGGCGGGTCACGGCGGGATTACACTTTTGGCAAACAAGAGGGAGCTCCTCTCTCACAAAGCCCTGCACGACTCCCCCATGACTCTCAGCAGCTGTAATAAAGCCAAGGCAGCCTGAACCTTCAAACAAAAAGCTAACACGCTATCGATCGACAGCAGCCAACTTTCGCAAGGTGGTGTCGAAAGGTCGACATTGTGCAGACAGCTCGGGCCGAGGTGAAGGGCTATTATTGGGATGAGGGAAAACTCCAGCGTTTAGTCTTATCACAGAAATTTCTCACTTAGTTGACAATTTCTCCAAACTGTCAGCGCAGGAGTTATTGTTATTCGCTAAATGAAGAAAAACAGCCCCCGTGTACAGTGTGATATTCCAATCACAAAATCCAAATGAGGTTTTCTATCCTTTCAATCAATAGCCATCCCCTGCAGTGCCTGCATGTCTCTTCACTTCCTAATCAACACTTCCACTCATAGGGAGGTCAGACGAGCAGGCGCACAGTGCCCCGAGCGCTGCTTTGAACTTAATTAAGCAGCTTTAAACACAGCAGAAAAGATTCATTATTACACAGGCAAGATGAGCAGCTAGATGAGAACTTGGCCCTTCAACAGAAGAGATTCGGCTTCGGATGGCTGTTGAACCCACATGGGTCAACATTCAAGGTGCAGTGATGGAGGTCCTGCAAGGACTCCCAAATCCTCCAGATTTGATAAAGGTTCCTCTAAAGTTTTTTATTTTTATTTTTTATAGCTAAAACTTCACTTTAACTTATATTAAACCCCGTGGAGGAGCCAGTCCGCACATAGAGATGTGAACAGTGATATTATCAGTTAAAGCAATGCAAAATCCGCAACGAATGAAAGATTAAGAGAGGTAAAGATGGAGGTGTTCATGTGCTTGGAAGGCTGCAGCGTGCCACCAGGGTGCTGTGAGGCAGGGCCTGTTAAAGGAGAGCTCCAGACCAAGGTGTTCTATAGCTCGGGGGCTAACGGTGATAAATGAGTCCCTTAATGTCGGCAAACACTTTATCTCTGCTTCATCTGTTTTCATTAGGCAGGGCCAACCTTTGGCTGGGCGAGAACGTGCTGTAACTTTCATTACTACAACACAGAAAGGAGAGAGAGAGAGACCTCCCATCGGTCTAATAAAAACACCAGCTAGACACCATGACAGATCCTATTCCTTATTATTATGAAGGCAATGCCACCGTTATAAATTACAGAATGCTATGTCCCTCAAAGATGATCAGTGCTTTTCCTTAACTCATGTCCCTGTCTCCCCGCTGAATGATATCTGCTCTTACTGGTGTGAAACTCTCAGCCTTTATTCTTCCGGCTTTACTTGCTATTCTCTCTGAGAAGAATACTGAATGTGCACCAAGGCTTTAGCAGAATGTGAGTTTATTTAACGTTTGCACTCCTTGTAGATTGATAAATGCAGACAGCTGTACATATGAGTAACCCAGTTGGGGCTGGGCAATATTCATCATTATTATTATTATTATTATTGACTTTCAGTGGGATGGTATTATTTTATCATTTTTAATACTAAAATTATTTTAAATTGTAGCACAATTTGTTAGTGAAGTTTATTTACATAATTAGTTAAAGATTTTGTCAATAAGATTTATTGAAACAGTTCAGTCAGTACAGTCAACATCAGTTTGTTATTCAATATTTTTGTAATTAATAGTACATTTCAGTCAGTCAATCATATATCAACACCATGCAGTTCTTTTTAATGTGAAAAAAGAAATTTACTGAAAATATTTTAAAACTGATGTCCCAACAGAAAATGAGTTAAGTCCAAGTGATATTGCATCAATTTATTTTAAAATGTCTTAATTTAGTGACGTAAACACTTTTAAAGGACTTTATTTTTAATGTTATATGGTCTGTGTTATGTTTGAGACTTTAAAGACTTGAATAAAGCTTTTCAAATATTCAGCCGAGAAGTGCCGATTTTAAATGCGTTAGTATGCCTACCATATATTTTTTTGTTTTCAAATTATAATCAGTGGCACGTATCCACGTTAGTAGCTGCAACGCAATATAGTTACCTGCTCACAGTCGGCCGACTTGTCTGTGTAGCTTGTCACCTTTCAAATTTTCAACATGCAAATAAACTTTAGTCAATTTTTGAGATTTTGATTTTGAATTAAAATTTGAGGTTTCAGGGGGTTGTGCGTGTTAATCAATACATCTGGGACGCCGCAGTATCTTGCACACTGTATTAAATCGTTTAGATGTAGCACAAATACTAGAAACTACACATAAATCAAACCTGCGTTTATGTATATGGGAGCATTTTGTTCACTGAAGAAACAGCCAGCTAAGAAGATGAAGAACACAGTTGTCTTATATGTTTAGAAGACTGCAAGAGTGATACTGTTTTGAGGTGGTGGAGAAATGTGATATGAACAGAGGAAAGACAAACAACTGACGTAATATCTGATGTAAGCTTTACTTTCAAATCCTGTTACATTTAGATCTGGCAAGTTGAACATAAAATAATGCCAAATAAAGGAAAACAAATACAAAACCAAAAAAGTACAAATGATCTATTTACCAGTTATCGTTACAACCCTGTACAGCCTTAACAATGGAGAAATAAAAAAAAGCTTTGTACAGCACATACCAATCTTTACCGAGTGCCAAAATATAAGATAGTTGAGCCTTTCCTAATCATAAAATACAGCCAAACGTAAAGCTAACTGATTGTAGACAGTGCAGTGTGATGCTAACTAAATGCAACCAAGGGAGTTAGTTTTAAACACAATCAAGTGCTAAAGAACTAGAGGGCAATGTCATGCATACTCTGAAGTGCTGAAAAGGTAGTCAAGCTTTAAAAAAAGGTCACTGTGCTGCTTACTATTGGGCAAAAATAAAATAAGTGCTTAAGAATACTGGTTTTCAAAAGGAAAGAGCCCTGTTGCCTTTTCAAACATTATACTCAACTAGGGGGGACATAAAGAAGTGCAGCCGTTCATGATTAGGCTGTAATAAAAGGCAGGCATTTTAAAAAGGTGTCAAGAGTGGACAAATCATTTTTTATCTCTTATCTTTTTCTTTTTTTTGGACCCTGACAATTAGTTTGACTCATTCTCAGAAGTCTCAGGTGGTTTCCTTCCACCAAGTGGCACTAGAGTATAAAAGATAACGTAGATAGTACAAGGAGAGAGAGAGAGTGTGTGTGTGTGTGTGTGTGTGTGTGTGTGTGTGTGTGTGTGTGTGTGTGTGTGTGTTGGAGGGATGCTCCTTTCACTCCAGAGACACGCCAGACATGGACAGAGCAAAAAAGGAACAAACAGCAGTGTAAAGGGGGACAATCGAGGCATCGCTCCAGAGCGGGATGTGACGGATTCAATCCTAACATCACATCCTGCGGCGAGTTGCATTTTGGTCTTGACAATTCATGTTCTCTGTCCAATCAACATTTTTTCTGACATGATTTAAGTAGAAAAATAAAATTAAAAAACAACAATGTTTCATTGTAACATAACGCATGAGCAAAATAGACAAAAGAATAACATAAGCAAAAATAATAAAAACAATCCCTTTACAAATAAGGGATTTTGGCTTGAAGACCACTTAACACAAGCGTTATCAATAATGGGTAAAGCTTTTTTCTAAATAAAATGCTTGTACTATGCTGCCCTATCTCACCAAACATACTTCTTTTGAGCATTTTTACGGATAAATACATATTCTCTTAATCAAAAAGTGCAGCACTGTGCAAAATTGGCTCATCACAATTTAGCCTGGGACCTTTAGTTCCCAGGGAGAGCTTGACCTCTACTGTCTAATTCATGCAATTTGTATTCATTTCCTTTCTCTGATTTCACCGAGGCAGACCCTTTTGCACTGCTAGAAATGCCTACATGTGAAACTAAGGGGTGTTGATTGAGTAATTTCCAACTACTGTCCACTTCACATTATTATAACTTGGTGGATCTAAGTTTGCACTTCAAAATAAAAAAAAAGGGAAATTAAAGGTTTAAGTGCTTTTGGCTTGAAGTGTAACTACATTAAGTGCAATTAAAACTCAAAAGGTTGACAGGAGGCAAGGAGGGGAGGGGCAAAAAGCAGTACCATGTCTGCCGACCTAACAGAAGCCAGTGCCATTGAACACAATGCTGTACACGTGAATGGCTTTGCTTCATCATTGCACCTACGGGAGCTTTCTTTTCCTCACAATGGGTTCTCTATGAATGTTAGTAGAAAATGTTTTATTATGATGCAAAAGGCTCAGTAAAAAAAGTTTTTAAAAAAAGAGAAACCAAAAGAAAAAGACACAGAAGGCCACCAAACACACTAACTTTCCCGTCTTTTCCAGCATAGAAGACGTCCCTGTTCACACTTCTGTATCGCTTCGTTTTCATGTACATAAACAAAAATACATTCATTCAAGTCATTTTGGAACAGTTTTTTCTTTTTTTTTTATACACAAAAAATTACAAAAAGCTCCAAAAAGCACCATTGAATCGGCCTGTGGTGACCCTGGCTGTGGGTAGCTCGCTAACCCAGAGCTGGTCACCTCCACAAAACAGTTATCTCATATATCTCTTCTAAGTATAGGTGCGTGATACATAGTTCTGCATATGAAGCTGCACTGATATCCACCTGGTCTCAGAAATAATTAAATAACCATGAGTGTCATTATTTCACTGCTTATTCACCCATGAGTGCAAATTCATTGGCAAGATCTTACATTTCTATTCAAATCAAATTATTAGTAATACATGTATAATATGTCTCGTCATTATAGGTCAGATTTCATATGTTCCTTATTTACATTATCACAGCTTATCTTCTGTTTTGTGAGCTCACAAGAAACCTATTAAAAATGAGCTAGTAAGCGATTTGGATGACGTGTATTCTGAGACGGAGGTGGTTATCAAACAGCAGCTATGCATAATATGGTTTCACCATTATACAAAAAACCAACAGAAATCAAAAAGATGGGAATAGGAAGGGCTACAAAACTATGTACAAGACTGATAAATAAGTAAGTGCGTGGTTTGAGGCGTTGCTTTGGAAACGTGCCTTTTTCAATGAAAAGCATTCCGTTTCATTGGTTCTGTCCACGTTGCACCGCTAACACTCGAATTTAGCTTCCTAATGACGTCAAAGCTAGTTGAAACACGGAAACAGGCATGCTATTTCGATGCATAATAGCAATAGACAAAAATGCACTAAAATATAGCACTTGCAAGTTTTGTTTCATCTTTTTATCTCGTCAAACGACTAAAGAAAATCTATAAAACTGAGATACGATAGTTTCCTCAGATAATTCAACTGGGTCCAGGTCATTCAGACATTTAAAAACAGAAAAATGAACATAATAGAGAATAGTAGTTGAAGTAGTAATAATTCAATTGATAGAACTGATAAGAAAAGCAGCTTTTTGATATAAATGCATTTGTAGCATGTACAGCCTTTTTCTCTTATAAATGTTTTTTTTCTTTTCTTCAATATGTCTGGTCCAGCTTATTCTGCTGGTCTGATTGGAAAAGACGTTGCTCCCACTGCAGTGGTCAAGTGTCATTCACACCGCTGTCCGAGGAGTGAGGGAAAGAGTGAGGAGGAGGAGGAGGAGGAGGAGAGAGGGTGGGCGAGGTCAAACAGTCTTGGCTCTCTCCATCAGTCCCAGGTAGGCCAGGAAGGAGTGTTTGTGAGAGGTGGGTGACGGGGGAGAGCGGGAGGGGGACACCAAGCTGGAGGAGAAGAGGAGAGGAGATGTGGCGGGCCGCCATCTGGAGTGGAGGTGCGAGTGGAATGTGAAGTGGCTGTTGTGGGTGAACAGGGTGGTGAGGGGGATCAGGTGCGCCCGGTCGCAGTTCCTGTACTGCTCGAACACGTGGCGGGAGGAGGGGAGGAAGAGGGAGGCGCTGCCGCTGCTCGGGCCGCCGGGGTTTCTGGTGGCGTTGTTGCCGTTGGTGCTGACCAAGCGGTGCAGAGGGCCGGTTGCGTCCAACTGTTGGGACTTGCCCAGTGTGAGAGACAGGGCAACGGACTGGAGCGCCTGGGACGCTGTTAGACTCATGAGAGGGCTGTTACTCCCGCTCCCTCCACTGCTCCCTCTTCCGCCGCTGAACAGGAAGTTCTCCTGGCTCTTCCGCAATGACGAGCCCCCCGGTGATGTTCCCTGGAGTGGCAGCTCCTCCTCTCCTGCCTCCTCATCTTCCTCCTCATCTTCTCCTCCGAAGCCTCCGCCCAGTCCCCCCGCTCCTCCACTCTGGTGTTTCTTGAGGTGGCGGCTGAAGACAAAGGGGTGTGTGGTGGTGAAAGGGCACTCTTGGCAGCCGAAAGTCTGGCGCGGCGCGTGTTTCAGCTTCTTGTGCAGGTTGAGGTTGTCCTTGCGCTTGCAGCTATAAGAGCAGCGGTCGCAGTGGAAGGGCCGCTCGCCCGTGTGCACACGCACATGCTCGATCAGCTTATTGGCCGTCTTGGACAAGTAGCCACACTGCTCACACTTGTAGTGGTTTCCCAGGCGATGCCCGCGCATGTGGGCCTCCAATGAGGCCTGGTCGGACCACAGTCCCTGGCAGATGCGGCAGCGGTACTCCATCTTACAGTGCGTCTTAAGGTGGCACTCCATGGCCGCTGGACGATTGGTGGAGTAGATGCAGAAAGGGCACCTGGGTAATTCAACAAAAGGGAAGTAGGGAGGGAGGGAGGACACCACACACAAAAGCAAAAGACAGTTGAAAGGGAAGTGTACATTCTCCAAAACTACATTACACACCTTGAAATTTAATAACACAAAATGATGAAGAGGAAAAGGACAGGTAAAGGAAAAGTGTGCATCGTGTACAGTTATGTGTGCTCGTGGTGGTATGTGTGGCAGATTAATGGTGTGAGAATTGAGATGATCAGGTATATGTTTGTGTCTGTGGAGGGGGGGGGGGGGTGACAGGCTGGAGAAAAGATTGGAGCAGTAGGACATGAAGGGAAATGAAGGAATGGAGTGGCACTTACATTTAAATAGCACCTTTCATCTGCTCTGGGCCCCAAAGCGCTTCACAAACCCTGCAGAACAGAATCACCTCAGAAAAACCTCGAAATAGTCAAGGCCCTCGCTCCCTTTCTATACATACCTACATATATAGAAACACTTCACATTGTTGTGTATACACACAAAAAAAAGGACCTTGGGGGTCAGACAATGTAGGCAAAAGGAGTTGTTTGAAACTTGTTTGCCCTTAAGGTCCATTAACTCATTAAACTTGTTTGGCTAAATCCTGCCTGCTTATCAAAGTAAATATACAACGTGGTTTACATAAATTATGAGACTGTGTAAACCTTAAAGATCTGAAAATATAACCATGTGCAGATATAAACAGTACAGCAAATAAGTTGAGTTAAGGCAGATTCTGATACATTTATTATGTATATATTTTTTCCCTCCCTTGAATAAAAACAATCTAAAATATCTACAACCTATTTCTTTCCCTTTTGAAAGCTAGCATACGAAATCAATCTGGCTTCAAAAACATTAACACCAGACAGAAGAAACATGTAAAACTTATAAAAACTCCTTTACATGTATTCACTCACACACTACAGCTAGCAGCAAGTCCTCAAGTTAGTGACTAAAGATGCTGTGTGATCTTTGAGCTCTGAAGGGGCTTCTTGTGTGTCTGTGTTCTGTTAGCCACAGGATTTGTATAAAGTACAAGTCAATGCAACTGTGTTGGCAGCTTCCTAGTTTACAATAGTAATGAAATGCTACCATTTCCAGACATTTAGACAATTTTGAGAACTCCACTGATGGCTGTACAGAAAAAAAGAAAAAGAAAAGATGTAAAATATAGATCTTTGTTTATGACAAGATGAGGCGATAATTATAACGATATTCAATGGTCCTGCACTTACACAGACTGGAGGTATGAAAACAACTCAAAAACAAACAAAAAATGGCTTGTGTTACTTGAAATGAATCTGTACAAAAGGTTTAGTTTATACATTTAGGCAAATATGTGTTAAAGCTTTTTTTATTTTTAAATGCCAAATGCTGCCAACTGCCACCCTAAAACCGAATTTGTACATTGTTATGATTAGCCTAAACTCAAACACTAACGTCATCAGTGTGTGGTGCGGATGTTGAAACCAACAGATGGGCTTTATGTTAGCTTGACAGGCCTGAAATGGGACATAAACGTGTCACAGTACAACAAAGGCTCCTGTGGGACTGGAGGATGGAGATGGAGAGGGAAGCATGTGAGGAGACTAGAGCTACATTACCAGCCAGTATTAGGAAAAACAAGGCTGCCATGTCAAGAATAAGGTTAAAATAAGATAACTATGTTTAATATGCATGTGCATGAGTGCTTGTTTCTATATTTGTATATATGTAGGGGTCTGAAGTGTTGGGGATGCAAACTGTAGTGTGAGTTAGGTTTGTATTTTAAAGCTTTTCATCAGGGTCTTGCTGTGTATCAGATGTGTGATGGTGTATATACATTTGAATTGACTTGACAGTATCCAGTCTATGATGTTGCAGATCAAAGTGAGCTGTGTGTGCTTGCATCTAAATGATTATCTTGAACAGATTTGATATAATACACAGCACGGTACACGGAGTGGCTGTATTGGAGAAGTAGCTTTCTGGAATGCAGGTTTCATCTGGTATTTTTCTTTGGCAAGGCTGTTAGCTGTGGGCAGTGGAACAACAGACCCTGAGGCGAAGCCCATTTCCATCTCCTTTCCGCTCTCCCTTCTGTTCATAGCAGCCACTGCAGACCCAGAGACCGCTGTCTAATAAGTTATACTCGCCAAGAGAGGCTGCCGAGCAAAACTACAGCTTGTATCATTTGATTTGCTGGCTGCAGATAATGACGATTTAACTGAGGTTAACTGATGAAGGACACATAGCTGGAATAATCTTCAAATAGCCCACAAATCTGTGTTTCTGGTTTATTAATATAGCTTTACAGGTGTCATCTGTATGGCTGCTACAATCAGCTCTTATTAAAAAAAAAAAAGAACCATAATAATGTTGATCAGCTTTATGTATATGACACAATACATCTATCAGTTTTTTTACATGCATCATTTTATGTATGTAAAAGTGAGTTCCATGGTGAATATTAAATAATAACTGAAACCACTGTCAAATATCAGAACAGTTTTGATTTGATCAAAAGGAAACCAACACCCCTAGCATTGGTCTATGCATGAGTATATACTGTATGTGTGTTTTGTGTGTAGTGAATTGAAAGGGTAAGGGAGGGGGAAGGACGGGCGGAGTTAGGAACCTCTGTCTGTACTTGCTTTCCTTACTTGAGCCCTCCGGAGGGGACGGTGTGGCACTTCTTGTGCTCCAGCAGCTGCTCAGGCGTCTTGAGGAACTTGTGGCAGACGTCGCACTCAAACATTCGCGTGATGAGGTGGATC
Source organism: Nannoperca obscura (assembly GCA_036024295.1). Lineage (NCBI taxonomy): Eukaryota > Metazoa > Chordata > Actinopteri > Centrarchiformes > Percichthyidae > Nannoperca > Nannoperca obscura. The sequence goes on along the minus strand of JAVQJL010010875.1, from coordinate 5,805 downwards.
TGGAGGTGCCGTTCATACATGCTACGCGTCTTGCACACAAAATTGCAGAAGACACACTCGAAGCCTGTAGAGAAGGAAAGAGGAGAGGATTGAGTTGTGCTCTTCACACCCAGCATTACTGAAATCTCAGTGACCCTGGAATCTGAAATAAAGAGCGTTCAGATACATATAGGTTTAACATTGCCCATTCACTTAAATATATACATTTAAGTAAGATTCCCAGCTATTAAAGGTGTACTCCAGCGATTAAGTATTGCACTTCCATAAAGTTGGGCGACAAAAAAAAAAAGAAGAAAAATCGGGGGGCTAAGATACCGTGACTTTGAGGTCGAGCTTAAAAAAAAGAGCATCCTACACTTTCCATTGTGCAGCCTGATGGCATAATTTGTTAGACCGTCCCTATCTGGTAAATGCCAACATCTTTTTATGAAAACTTTGTTGTCAACTTTTACAATATTTGTTTTCACAGGGTGAGTAGCACTCCTCGAAAATCTGACCAAAGAGCAAAGATGAGCGTAATTGTACCTGAGACAGATTCGATGGCTTTAAAGGCCCTGAAAACGTATGGGACCATATATGAACACACACTTTCTGCCAAAGTAACAAATGTTTTTTTTTTTTTTCAGGTTATAGATTTCTTCGTTTGAAGTGGGTGGAGCCTGTTGGAAAAAGGACACACTTGCACACTTCTGAATCAGAATTAGTTGTTGGGTTGTTTGGTCACTGTCAGTCAAGTCTAAACAAACAACGCCCACACAGTCATGATAAAGCTAATTAACTGGGTTTTTGAAAGTTAAACTCTTCATACATCTTTCATCGTATTGCTGCCTGTTCAGTCGTGAATATATACTGTTACTTCAGTTCTCAGGGGCTTTAAAATGATGAAGCGTATTTGGTTGCAATAGTTCCCACAATTCCTTGCCTTTGTCTGACTTGTCCTCAGTTCCTGATCCCGAGTGGCTTCCAGAGCTGGACTGGCTGCCAGCGGAGGAGGGCGGGGCGAGCAGGCCCCTGAGTTCTTCGTTAGCGTGGGTGAGGTCTCCACCCTCCGAGCTGTTGAGGGAATCGCTGAGGGCCGAGAGGGAGGAGGACGTGCTCTTGGTTTCGCTGAGGGGGCTCCTTGAGTTCAGACCTGGACACAAGAGGACAGATCGAGAGTAAGAAATCTTTATCATTATGACGGAAAGCAATGTTGTACAAGCTCCAACTGAAGAAAACCACGGGCCAAAGATATTAACTTGTAGGGTATGCTTTATGCTGAAAATTCAGTTTAAAGAACCCTATCGTTATGTACATGCATACCTACACACACGTACACACACACACACACCAACAAAATGCAAGCAGGCAGCCTCGATAGTCCTGTGCTCTGACTGAGGCCCTGCTGCCAGTCAAATCAAAATGCAGTGTGCTTTTATTGATCCACTTTCTCTAAGTCTGCAATTCACTGGGAAGAGAGAGGGAATTAGAAGGGGAGGGGACGAGAGGGAGGGAGGGGTGAGGAGCGCGGGTCATGGCCGAAGGAGCTAAGATGGCGGGAGCATCTCAGGGCACAGCTCAACAAAGGGCATTCACTCGGGAGGGAGTGAAAGGAAGGAGAGGGGGCGGCACAGATCCTGAAATGGTTGACCTATCTTTTTAATTCAGGCACGCTCACATATGAGACTGAGCATAAAACATACAGGAATGCAGTGCACACACAAGGAATTATACAGCAATGGAAGATGTGATTAATTGCCTTCAATCAAATCTAAATATATCAGGGTCGTTTCACAGCACAGTCTTAGCAGCATTTTGAATACAGTATTGAACCAGCTTGACAAAGCTTATATCTCCAATGCTGCAGTATTTAACATACACTTGCCTTCACTTACAATGTCCAAAAGGCTAATGCCACAGGATCTAAGCAAAAAGAAGAAGAAAAAAAAGATGCTGCTCTGAGCCAGTGGGCCTTGACCTTGAAACACACCTCAACTGAGAAATTGTTTGTCTTTTACTGAATATCTTCATCTGCGATTGCCCAGAAAACATTCATGATATAGGAATGGTAATAAAGAAGCAAACTATCCAGGGTAGATATCAAGGAATACTGTCACATAAGTCATCTTCCCTCCTACAGAAAAGGGCACCCAACCAACCCTTTCCTAGTGTCGACTCCTATCTTCACAGCGGGTCAGCTTGAACTATGACACCTGCTGAGCTCAGCCACCTCCTGCCTGGGCGTGTCCACACAGTTGACTAGATAACTAGCCTTTTACAGTCTGTCAGGATTCACTCTCAAGTGGTGCTCTATCTACCTTACCCTCTGATGCATAGACACTTAAACAAACAGTGCTGGACCTTGACAGATTATTAAAATCCCCACATATAGGAGGTAGAACGTGCGAGGTGACTATAAGCAACACTCCTGTACATTTGTGTGCTCGGCGACGGTGTCCATCTTGTGTGAGACTGAGATAAATGCCAAGCCAGGCTGAGAGACTTAAAAGATGGCCACAGTGGCATCATAAACCCAGCTCGTCTCCAAAGGACCCAAGGCCTATTGATTTTTTCCCCTCAGGCACGATAAGGGCCAACCTTCTCAGATAAACAAGGCCACTGTGGCCTCTGAAAGACCCCTCAGCTGTCTGGGCCGGACAATCCCACCCACCCACATAGGCACGCGCACGCACGCACACGCGCACACGCACGCACACACACACACGCACACGCACACGCACACGCACACGCACACACACACACACAACCATTGAGGAACAGTGGAAGAGCAAAATGTCAGCAATAAACTGGACAAAGCTGTTTTAGACAAAAACACTCATATCGACCACCAGGGGTTCACACCAGCAGCTTTAAAAGTCCAAAGAAGGTCGACTAGAGGAGGCTTGTTTGTGAAACACTTCCACTGCTCGTCTTTCCCTTTGCCCTCTGAACTAATACAGAACTGTGTGTTTATGAAGCGTAAATCACTGTTACATTAGGATGTTTTGACTTGGATGTTTTGACTTTGACTTGTGTCTTTCATAAACAGAAAGAAAGCCAGGAAAATAACAGCACAAGTATTTAGACAGTGATGCATGTTTGTTGTGTTGGTTCAAGTATATTGGATCTGAATTGAAAGTACAGCTGAGACCATTAGTCAATTAGTCAGACTTTGTCTGATTAATCATTTAAGTAATTTTTTTTAAGCAACATGCCCAAAAAAAATTACAGGTACAAGCCTCTCAAATCATTTTTTTTGCTGGTTTTCTATGTATGTAAGAATAAACGGAATATTTGAATCTGAATAACGCTTTTCATGTGTCACTTCGCCCATTTAAAATGTTTAGACCAGCTGTACAAATTGATAATGACAATTATTGGCTAAGGGTACAAACATTGAGTTTGTGCTTTAATTTGAGTGTGTTTACATACAAAAAGATAGACTGAGACCTCAGGGCGCCCCGGTTTGATTCCAGCCCGAGCCCTTTGCTGCATGAAATCCCCCCTCGCTCTCTCTCTCCTGCTTATCTTGTCTCTCTACAGCTGTCTCTATCTAATAAAAGGCAAAAATGCCTGAAAATAAACAATCTTAAAAAAAAGGAATTGTAACCTTATTGTAGGACTATGTCCAAAAAGGCTGCAGTTTTGAAAACCCTTATAGCTGAAAGTCATCTCTTCAACCTCAGTCATTGTTTAAATTTAAACCCCATGTGTGCCAAAACAATACAAAATGTGTCACTGTCCAAGTACTGCACTGTATTTCTATTCTGAGCTGTGAACAAGAGCCACAATGTGTACACTACCACCCACTCTAACATGTGAGAGTAATTTTGAAAATAACTCCATAAACCATTTTTCTAGGGGTTGAATCATGTACTTTGCTACTATGCAGTACGTTTGAAAACCCGGCATTAACAGCAGAAACAAGAACATCATCCTAGAGCTGAAACCATCAAAGATTATCAAAATTTTTATCAAAAACTTTTGAATAATCAATACATTTAAGATGTTTTTAAGCAAAACACTCAAACAAGTTCTAGTACAAGCTTCTTAGTTGTAAGGACACACTGATAATGTTCCTACCCTACATTGCACCAACACATATTAGAGAGGCTCTTATTAAATGCCATCACTCAGAACCAGTGGATGGCCGTGCATCGTTAGGGATTCTGTACCTGCATGTCCAGTACTAATGTGGTTCTTCATGTCGTTCTCCTCCATGCAGACGTATTCACAGACGCTGCAGCAGAGCGAGAACATCCACTGCTCCTTGTCCACATGGAGCGACATGTGGCTGACAAACTGGGCGTTCAGCTCCGTCTGGAAATCACACACATGGCAGCTGGACAGAGAACAGAGAGGAAAAGGAAGGAAGATGGTGAGAATAACAGAAGGGGGGTAGGGGGTAGCCAGAGCTTTAGTGTTACATTATGTCCGAATAAATTGGTATAGTGTGGATAAAGATAGCATGATAAAGATGAGTGGAAATGAAATATTTCCACACTGAAGACATGTTGCTTTTTAACTCTTTTTTTCATCATTAGCCACACAAAGGTAGTTTTGAACAGAACGACATTTTGGGAAATAGAATCATTTGCTTTCTTGCTGCGAGTTAGATGAGAAGGTTGCGAACACTCGCCTGTTTGTACGGTAAATATGACGCTATAGCCAGGAGACAGTTGTAAGTAGGGGGAAATAGATAGCATGGCACCGTCCTAAGTTCAGAAGTTCTTATACCAACACATCAAAAACCCGGAGTCTTGCCATCACCGTGAGACTCCAGGAAGTCACTTTACCCGAACAACAAATAGTTCAGCACATAAACCACTAACATTGTTACAAACAAACAAACATTAGTAAGCTTCAGAGGTGCTGGTAGGCTGATTTTGTTACCTTCGGACAGAACATAAAGACTGGTCTTTATGCTAAGCCATCAGTCCCCTGGCTGTAGCTTCATACTGTATTTAAGAAGCAGATATGAGTGTGGTATTGATTTCATTATCCAACTCATCAGGAAAGGCAAATAATCATACAAATAGAACATTTTGAAAGCAGATTAACACAATAGAGCAGTTGGAGAAGAATTGAATCGAATTGAAGTGAAGTAATATATGAGGATATAATTGGGCATCAAGCAGCAGATACAGGTCAATCAAAAATCCCTTGATTCCAACCTCTGATATTGGCTTGAGACATCCTAAAAAGAGTTGGGGGTTATGTTTTGGTCTGTTATCACTACCTGTAGTAGTAGGGGCAGTTCTTGCGCTCAGCAGAGTCAGCTGTAACAGCGCTGACGATCTGCTCAGTGTCTGTGTTGACCAGCTTGACAGAGTGGATGGTCAGGTGCTGATTGAGGTTAGCCCTGCACTTGGCAGCGTAAGGACACAGGTGACACTTGTACTTCCTCTCTTCTGCAAAAAAAAAAAAAATACACGGACACAAGACCTCGGGTTACTGTAAACATTACCTCAGATGATATTTCATTCAGTTCTGCTCTGCCTCTGAGCCTTTAAAACGAGCTTAAACCTAATTACTTAATGCCCAACCCTGCCTCACCTTCGCCTGACCTCAACTGTAACTCTGATCCTGGGAAGAGGAAGAAAAAACACCTTGTGATGTCTGACAAAATCAACCTTTCAAGGAAGCACCTGGATATTCCTGTAGATGCCTCAAGACGGTGAAAGTTTTACCTTATTTATGAGCACTATAGATACATTTTTTGAAAAATCTAATGCAAAGACACAATCTTTCCTTTTATCCCAAAACAAAAACATAATAACACATCTTCTCCCTCCACACACACACACACACACACACACACACACA
>JAVQJL010010870.1:0-11815 GCA_036024295.1 Nannoperca obscura | reverse complement strand
TGTGTGTGTGTGTGTGTGTGTGTGTGTGTGTGTGTGTGTGTGTGTGTGTGTGTGTGTGTGTGTGTGTGTGTGTGTGTGTGTGTGTGTGTGTGTACATGAAGGACAGAACAGAGCAGCTGAGAATGCAGGCCCATGTCCAGTGTGACTGACTGGCCTTAGAGCTCAATGAGAATGACAAAACCATGTTCTTGAACACACACACACACACACAGTGGTACACTGTACAACTGTTTCCCAACCAACTAGGGGTTACATGCTCTTACAAGTGGGTATGAAAAGTCTGTCGCAAAGTTGTGGTGAAGTAAAAAATCCACGAAGGGGTACATCTGAGAAAACAAATATGGGAACCACTGCACTTTGCTACCATGATAACACTTGAGGATACACTGTGCTTAAATATGCAATTACTGATTTTCTTGGCCACTTGGAGACGGCAGAAACAAGCTGTGAACACAGCCGGATTATCACCTTTATAGTTGAAACTTTTAAGCAAATGATAGCCTATTTACACATCCAGCAGATACGGAGAAATATTAGCATTCATTTAGTCGTGGTAGTTTCCCCCTGATAAATCAGTCCGATATTCACTCTCCTTTAGCTCAACTCCTGAGGGGAGCATCTGAAATCCAAGTCACTGATTTTGTTTGCCATGTGGTGCTGAGCAGGTAGTGTTCAGGGGGTTCTTATGGTGTTTTTGCTGAAAACAGCTGCCTGCTGCAGCTGAAAACGACGCTGTGAGAGCAGCGAGAGTGAACCAAAGCAGTAAAGTTGTGGGCCAGAAAACTGAAACAGCTGAAAGACGCTATAAAACTCTGTAGAACTGAGTGGAACTGCAGAGTCGTTAGTTTACCACTTCGAGGGACCCCGTTTCACTTTCAGACAGTCATGTGTGTCACGTAATCAATCCAAAAGTATTAATTCTAGCCTCTTCAAATGAATGTGCATATAGATGAGGATTAATACACACACACACACACACACTCACAGCATCTCTGTTTTTGTCGCTCACAAACAATGACGCCATCATAAACACAGGTTTCTTCCACACTGACACATTCCACACAACAAAGGCACTCACTGCAGCCAGCGAACATTCTCCCACTGCGGTGCCACAGCCACGCTGTGCTGCTGCTGCTAACTGCTGCTACTGCTGCTGCACCACTACTGCTGACCTGACATTCTAGTAGGGGGGCCTGGGGACGTGTGTTTTTGTGTTTGTAAGAGAATGTAGAAGAAAGTCTGCCCAGATTGTCCTGAGCGGAAGCCATTTTCTGACCTCTTCAACAGAATCTGAAATGGATGAGACTGGGAGAGAACCAGAAATGTGAAAGCTAGAGGCAGGCAGGGGAGGCAGGGAGGGGAAGAGACTGATGCTGAAGTTGCAGTTTGTTTGCTGGTTTTGCCTGTTGTTGTTTTGGATGCAATGAAGCAAGCGCTGCCCTCCAGCACTGACGGATAAATGACCCATGTTTGGGACTGTGGTAGAGAGAGGTTGAGTTAGAGAGAGTCATTACTGTATACACGCTCTTGAAGTCGATCCAGCAACAGCTGCGCTCATCTCATTTGACCCGAGGAGACCAGCATGCGATACCTCCTCTGCCATTTCACGTTCCACAGTCTGAAATCAGAATTAGTCAGAGGCGGAGAGAAAAACAAAAGGGGAAGAGAGCGTCGTAACACGGAGAGCAGGCATGGGATGATATTTCAAGGTCAAAAGGTCACGGCTCACTGGGCAGGTGCAGCTCATGAATCACCACATGACTGTCCTTGATTGTAGCCTGACATGTTGGGTGTTTACCATCAGTCCAAGCACTGTTAAATCAGAGTAGTTAGCCTGCCTGGGAAAACACTTTTCCTCCTAATGCTAATAATAGTAGTAAGTCAGGGTATCAAAATAACAATTCATGTTGTTGTGTAACAGTTATATAAATGTATCAATTACAGTTAATTATTCCCAAGTCTGCCACGAGCTGCATTCTGCATTTTTCTTATCTAATGAATCTGTTATAATCACCCTCCACACACCTTCTTTATGACACATTATGAAAAGTATCAGTCATGATTAGTCATTCATTTTTAAGATAATAAAAAAGTACTGCTGCAGATGGTACTGATGCACTTCAAAGAGTAAAGACATTGTAATTAGCACTTTTCAAAACCACAGTTACGGTCATTAGCGTATAAATAAAGCAAAACAACCATAACTGCCATCATTTACAATCTGTCTGAGGCTCTTGTTGTGGTATAAATTGCCAAAAATAGCAGTCTATTCATCATAGCTTCACTTCCATAAAGTCAAGGCCATTGCCTTTTACTGGCAGGTAACAAAAGGCCACCACAAAATGGTTTGTTAAATCAGGTTCACTGTTTAATCAACACGGACCTTATTAAAATAGCGTTTACTATCAACTGTAATTATAGAATATAATCCAATATATATAATAATTATAGAGAAGTACATCTTCACTTTATATTTTCACTTTAGGCCTTTAATCACCAAAAAAATGTACCGGATGCTCACAATATAATTGTGTTGTACAGATAAAAAGGGGGTTTGCAATTATTTCCAAATGGTTTCATTGGTATTTTATTCATTGCAACATCTGTGCTGGAAACAGAAAGTTGTGCAAAATAAAATCTATAAAACATTTCTGACAATTCTGTGAGCTTTTAATGTTTTAACAGGGGATGTTTTTCTGCTTTTTGGAGGCTCTGAACTGTTTCCTCAGTGGGGTGCAGAGTGCAGCAGAATGGAAAGATTAAAAAATAAATTAAATGTTTTTGTTTCATTTATCACGGTCTGCTTGAAACAACAATGAACCTGTGCATGTTAAAGATGCAGCGCTTGTTTGTGTCCAGTGGGCTCCGCCACGATAGATCTTCCAGAAAGCCCCCAGCCCGGCAACTCAGATGTGTCCATCCAGGTAGTTTCAGCCACCCCCCAGAGCACCGTGGCCCTCACCCCCACCACCCAGATGACCCCTGACGGCAGTGAGTGGCTCACCCCCCACCTGCACAGCATGGAGAGGATGTCCTTCACACCATCGCTGACTGGTTTCCTGACTGTATCTGAGCCCGGTGACAAACCCCTGACTGCAGTGGCTCCGTCTTTACTAGGAACTCAGAACCTGAGTTAGACTGGTGGTACTATTAACTGCAATCATAAGCTCTGTGTACAAGGTTTTTCCTGATGTTTAAAAGCTATTAAACTCTGTTAGGTTGATGTCAAAATGACCAAAGTGAAAGTCAAACAAGCCATTAAAAATGACTGTGACCAGTTGGAGATGGCCACGCTGGGATTTATGGTCTGAGATCCGTGTCTAATTAGTTGATTGCTTTCATTGCCTTTTTGATGGATCACCCATCAAATAAACACTGTATAGTGTGGCTCACATATTATACTGTGGCGAGTAAAGCCCCTCGTAACGTATTTCCTTGCCTTGTCATTTCCTTTTTCCTTAGCAATACATATCACTCCCCAAAAGAGGTTATAGCATTTCCATTCAAGCCGGGAACTGAGGCCAGAGTGAAAGGTGACTCAGCGTGCTTTTATCCTGTTTATCAGAAAAGGAAATTACCCTGTCATGGAAACAGAAAATTTTGAAAAAAAGAGTGCTTAAAAACATCACTGAAATCACTGGTGGGTGGTTGACACTATGTGACAGAGCAGCAAAAAGGAATATCCAATATTCTCCTTGGATCTTACTGTTTTTAGATCTTAATGATAGTGATAATGACCCAGTTAAATATTTCCTGACTCTACATGGATTGAATGTTAGCTACAATAAGGCAAGTTGATAATTACATCCTATTTAACAGTAAATATTTCTATTAATATGTGTATTTTATGTATGTTATTGCCTAAGATTTTCAGTATCATCTGTGAATTTGCTTATATCTGTATTAGAGTTAGAATAAAATTACTTTTTCTTGCATCTGGTAACGATCAAACATCATCTTAAATGTCACGTATCAGCCGTGAAAAGTTCAATTTGCTAAAATATTCAGGATAAAAAGATTGCATGCTGCTCAACAGACTCTGCAGTCCTTTGCTCTCCTTCATGGCAACTTAAAAGACTGTACAGGTTCTAACTGTCTTGAGTGTGACTGTGTGTCAATTAAACTGAGAGAATTAAGTGCACTCCTGGCTTATTTCCATCACTCGTTGAATCCTGCGTACCTGAGAGGATACTTCTGGTTTCTCCTCCAGTGTATCTGCAGAGCGGCAAGGTGGCGGTCTTGTGACGAACGGCTTTCCTGACCATTCCAGTCACCGATGCACACCGCCTCACAGTGAGGCGTGAGGAGGGTCGTACATCTCCCTTTGCAGGTATGCGGATGTCTGGAAGACAGCTGCCACTGGGTGAGGTGATAAAACAGCCCATTTCATTCTGGGGACATCTGATAGTGCAGCCAGCTCCATGGAGTCTGGCAGCACTGGGCCCGACTGAAGCTAGATCACACAGCAGCAGGAGGGAGTGGGCACCAGGCTGTCAGACCAAAGTCAGAAAACAACTGGTTCTGGCTGCAATTCGAGGTTGAAAGTGGAAGTGTGTAATACGACTGTGTATTAGAGTTTAGAGAGAGTATTCCTGAGTGGACTAGGAATACACTGATCATAAGATACACTAATACCATGTTCTTAGATGTAAACAGTATGCCAAACAGTGTTCAAACCACTAACACAAATAGGATGTTATAGGGATAAATTAAGAATTCAACAACTAAGTTTATTTCAAAATATAAAAAGGATTTTTGCTTAGATTTCTTGAAATGTTGACTGAAACCAACCAATAAATAGACAGTGTCTCCATCATCACTTATAGAGCACTGACCAGTATATAGTTCAAATGTAACATGTTTGACATAGGACATTTCTTGGTCTTTAATTACCTAAAAAAATCCTTTGCATTTCTGCAAACCAACAAATATCAAACTATATATCGTTATCAGACTTTCAAACTAAAATATACTTCTTGGTATCAAGTATCAGCTCTGATTTAAATCATATATGTCACTGTATAACTAAGTGGGGAAAAAAACACCACATCCGATTGAAAGTTAACTACAAACATGACACTTTTATTGAACTTTTTTTTTCCTGATTCAGTTACAGAAACAAGAGAGTTAACTTTTTTTTTTTCTTTTTCTAATCAGGGGAATAAAGTTCTATACATAGGCATGCTGCGTCACTGCACAGTCACAGCTGTGAAAACCAAAATCACCCCTGTCAGCTGCCCCGCTGGAACAGTCTGAAGGCAAGACAAATCAGGAGAGGACAGGCAAGGACATGTCAAACCCAGGGAGGATGGGTGTTCAGTGGGCTGCCCAGGGATGACAAACTTAACATATAGAAGTTTTGTGCAAATTTCACCACAGTCTATTTGATTTTAAACACAGAGACAATATCAGTCAGAAGATTCTCATTTTTTTCCCCTCGAGTCTTCAAACTAACAGAGGAAGTTATTATTAGGTCCAGTGATGATGGCATGTTGTTCCTTTTTGGGGAATCATACTATTTTGGACCCTTTCCCCCCTGACTTTAATCTTTTTTCTTCTCAAGAGCCAGCTCTCATTTGTGTTTAAGAAAGCACAAACATTAAGTGAGTCATTTGATATACACTGAAATTATGATTGCTGTCACATGACCCTTACATAAATAGAGTTAGTATTCAAAAGTACGTCTGAGAAAGGTCTTACATGTAGAAATGGTGATAAGCATGCACAGATAGGTAGTCGACAAGTGCAAAATCTACAAAGTCACATGTTATTATTCTTCTTTTTTTGGGGGGGATTTCCACATTGAGTGAAGTCATCACAATAACTGAAACCCCTCCCCCCACCACTCCGAGTGTTGAGACTCCAGGGCTTGTCTCGTTACTGCTGACCATCTAAAATCCCTATGGACCGTTCTTCTTCATGGGCTACGACACACGGATCTCGGGGCCCGTAACCTGTTTCTGACCACGGTCGGCCCAAACAGAGCCTGACGTGGCAGGGCACGCTCTCTTTGGGCATGGAGCCGGCCTGCTGGTACCAGTACTATTTTAGAATAGCCAGTGGGTAAGACATAAACATACAGCAGCATTCAAGGGTTAACCTTTAGTCTTTTCTTAGTCAAGGATTGTTGTAAGACTAGGGGTCACCAAAATGACTGTTGGTGGGCATGACGATTTTTCAGCCCTCCCTGCTCTGTTTTTTTTTTTTTTATAATTATCCCTAAAGTATCACAGAATAAGTCATCGTTTACTGCATGAAGTGCCAGAAGTTAATCACAGCCATTGTCACTTTTCTGAAATAATAAAAATAAGTATGTTTGTATCCCCGTAACTGTTATAGCAAAGAGTGGACCACTGTCTGGACTGAGAATACTGCGCAGATTTACCCAAGTAAATTCCTATAAATGACAACTCATATAATTTCCATGAACATTAATCAAACAAAAATAATAATAAAAGCATATCTAGTCTTGGCAAATCAGTTCCAAAAATCCTAGTTTAAAAACTAAAAGACACCAGCAAGAGAAAAATAAAAGCATATGTAACAACAAGCAAATGTATGAACACAAAGCAAACCAGTTAAAAAAAATCCCCAGATAAAAACAGTTTGCAGTAGTCTGTCATGTGACGCTGGTGTCTAAACTCGACCTACAGTTAAAAAAAATTAAAAGAAAAAGTAAACAAGCAAGCAAAGCTGTACAGCACTACTATGTACACAGCTTCTCAGGTGAAGAGAAAGAGAGCTGGTGTCACGATGAAGGGAAAGGGCGTGAAACGTAGACTCCGGTGAGAGTCCTTCTTGGCATGGGGACTTGAGCTACAGCCGACTACAGAGAGACAGAGGGAGGAGGAGGAGTGGGGAGAGACGCTTTACCAAATGAAGAAGACAACCACATAGAGCAGAGCAGCATGGGCCGCCCCCACATCACGCACCAACACACACACACACACACACAGACAGACAGACAGACAGACAGACACACAGACAGACAGACCAGGGAGCCATTTTCTCACACAGATCGGACTGACTGAAGGAAGTCACAGAGATTTCACTGTCGCATAGACGCCCCTCGGACCGCCTCTCGCTATCTCCTTCCCCCTCACTCTTCCCATCTGTTTGATCTCCCTCTTTCTACCTTGCACACTAAATCTGATCTTTCTAAGGCTATAGGATATCTCCACACACCAGACAAACAGCTCTACATATAGTCTGTCACTCACAGTTCCACTACTGTATCTGCATCAGTGTTGTTCCTGTAGTTCTGGGCCTCGCTAGAAAGTTGTGCGGAGGAATATTTAGCACCAGAAAGCAACCCTGACTTTGAATCCCCACCTCCGTCAACTCCCGACACTCATAAAATCACAACACTCACGTACGCACAAACAAACACAGATAGAGGAACTAAGAACAGGAGAACCATTTAATTTCCTCGCTCCGTTTCCTGCTGATATAAAGTGACAGTTTCTCCTGGCTGGTTCAAACCGCCAGTGGCCACCGGAGATGTGGGAGAGCAGCACACAGTCCTCTGACCTAGATTCATGAAGCGGTGCCTCCCCACTAAAGACTAACACCCTTCTCGTCCAATCAGAATCCACTCAGAATCCACTATATAAATATATATGTGTATATGTATCTATGTGTGTATATATATATATATATATATATATATATATATATATACACACACAATACAAATATATACATACTCTGACGGCAGTTCATTAGCAGCTCTCTGCCCTCTGTTCAGCTGCGTTTGTTGTGTGCACGGCCACTGGGATCTTCTTTTCCAACCGTAGTTTGGGCTTCACAGTTTGTTTCACATTTTGCAAAGTGTCCATGCAGGTGGGAGGATGAGGCAAGGTGAGAAGAGTTATGCCTTATATTCACAGACGGTGCAGAGAAATGCAAACCGGCAACAAAGATAGAGAGGGTGGGTGGAGAGGGGTAACAGTCTGGAGAGGGAAGGCTTATTGGAGCTGTAGTGTTGACGTGAAGGGTATGCACACACATACGTTTTCCTCTTCATATACTTTAAATACACACCCACAGAGGCTGGATTCTTTTTAAGAGGGCGGTGCTTGAGCTGTACAGTTGCCCATGTGCTCTGTCTTCACCTACGCTGTGGATGGATGGAGGACAGAGCCAAATGTTTCCACTTGAGCGCCAGCATTGTGAGGAGCAGCAGAAAAAAGACATCCTGACTGACAGGAAAGAGAGATCAGGAGAGCAGGAATAAGCAAAAGATTTCACAGTTTTCAAGGATGCTTACAGTGCTGTAGTCTCAGGAGAGCAAATCAAACAAAAAGAATACTGCATGTTGATGTTTTCAGATCTGAGTCAGCGTGTGTTTTGTTTTGCTACTTGCTGGTCACATTTTGAGTTTTTCTACTCTTCTATAGAGATTTGTGTGCTAGAAGAGCTTTAGCTCTGTCCTCCATACTCTACTTTCTCTCAGTCTCACACACACTCATACAATAGTTGATTGGCACACAGTCAGTGTTTAAGTCTGTACACAGAGTGAAAGGGCCCTGTTAGCGTCCATGTTTTAAGTCCAATACAACCAGGCGGGCCCCTCGTCCTGGACTCCTTCCTCCTCACCCTCTCCATCCCTTCTTCTCTTCATGTTCGACACACATCTTCTTTCCAATCCTCTCACTCACCACAGCTGCCTCCCCGTGTAGGTTGGAGGGGCAGAGGGCACCTGTAGACGGAAGAATTAAGTTTGTAAAGGATAAACGATCTGGATAGCCACATATTCACACATGCATAGAGTAGCTGCATAGGTCCCATAGGTTTTGCATGTCCACAAATCCCTTCGTGGTTTAGGAGAAATTATATCTCTGACTGTCTTTTAATTTAAAATAAACCCTTTCATGTCATCTGGTAGTTCTCAAACTGTCCCAGATATGAAGGCGAGGCGTGGAATCGAGTTTCTATTCCAACTCTCTAAAATGTCAAACTAACTTAATCTTACACACTATTATTCACCTTGCACTTGCATCCTACATTTTCTTTTGTTTAACTCTGTGCTTTCATCTTCTCACTTTATTTTATCATTTTACATTGCTATGTGTTAATATCTCATATGAATAAACTAAAAACTAATACACAAAAATACTGAAACCTAATAGTACTTTATGCAGAGCAGCTCTCTGCACTCCCGTTGTCGGCTACATCAGCCCGCCTAGCTGCAATCTCTAGGAATAGTGACTACAAATTATCTTTTAGTCAGTAGAGAGTGTTGCTTCAGCGTTTTAGCCTCCAGTGGTGTGTGAGGTGTCATGTTGTTCTGTTTGTGTGGCGGGCTTAATTCATAACACAGTGGCTGGAAATAAGTTCACCTGTTCCAGCCAGAGTGCACATTCATCCTGCATAATGAAGGGGTCGACAGGCCGGCAGATAGTCGTATCGTTTAGTGGGCAGATAGCATTGCAGCGTATTTACACACACACACACAGGAGCACATGGGAGCTCTCTCACAGTCGCCCATACACAAATCAATGTCAGATGAGTGACCATTTGTGACAAACCCATCAATGCGTGTGCTCACAAAATAATACAACACACACAGGCACATGACCATGCACCCTTAAACTGGTAATGCGCGCACACACTCACACCCCTCCCTCATTCTTGTGCAGTGACGTACGGTCTGGAACGCACAAATGTGCATGCAGTCTTGTCGGCGTGGTCGAATGAGAGAGCGGCGTGAATGCGGCGTGTACCTGGGACTGAGCGGATGTACTCACCGCTCCCCCGTTCAGGATCATGGTCATCTCGGTGGGCTGGTAGACGTTGCTACGGAAAGGAGCGCTGGGCCTGGCGCCGGTGTTACTGTTATGTTGCCCAGCACTGCTACCGCTCCTCAAGCCTGGCATGGGATAGACAGAGAGGCGGACAGAGATTGCTTACTGTGACTCACCGCATCACTGTCTCTCATGAAGGAAGAAACACTTTCTATGTAAACCTGCACCACAGATATTTCCTCATGTACTTATTTCTAGCCACGCATGCAGATATTTCCTGGTGTTCTATTACTCACTGCAGCCTACATTCCACCTACAGCCTGTCCGCACACATTACGCCTGTCTGCTCTAAAATATTGGATCGCACTTTACCTGCGGTGTTCTCATCGCTGTATCCGTAGCCCTGGTTCTCCACAAACTGCCTGTGAGAGAGAGGGATGTCTTCGTCGAAGCTGGTCTCCCTCATCCGTGTCGAGTTCTGGGAGGTATCAAAGTAATCTGGGGCAGTGGGCTGTGGAGGGGGTCTCAGGCAGATGTGGGATTCAGGAATGGCGTGGAAGATCAGCAGCAGCCAGCCCTGAGCCACTAAAGCAATGGCCAGTGCCGGGTCATTCCAGTCCGGGGACCTCCCCAGCCAGGCGTTGCCGTACAGATAGAAGCCCACCCAGGCCACCCACAGCAGCAGTGACAGCAGGCAGGTCACAAGCAGCCAGACGGCATTGCAGCGCCATTGACGCGTCTTTCCACACACGGCCAGGGAGGCAGCAGTCAGCGCGGCTAGTAGGAGGGCTAGCACGTAGCTGCAGGCTAGAGAGAAGTCCAGAGGCAGGTACTGACAGGCAGCTCGTCCCTCCCTCAGCACGGTCAGAAGTAGCCACTCGGCTGCGATGATACCCTGCACAGCACTCAAACCCAGCGCAAGGCCCGTCAGGGCGCAGCCACCAGGGCTCCGGCGCTCACGGCCAAGCCTGCGCAGGCGGACACCCTGCACCAGCAAGCAAGAGAAGCAGACAGCAAACAGGAGACCCCACAGGGCCCTGCGGAGCAAACATAAAGACTCATCCTGCTCAATCAGGTAAGCAAAGCTAAGGCCAAACAAGCCGAGGATGCCGAGGAGCAGCAGGAGGATGGGTCCCACGGCGCTGCGCTTCTCAGCCTCACCGATGTGGTGCAAACGGCACAGCAGAACTAGGGCTAGCATGACGGCAGTCAGTGCCCCACCGGCAGCCACTGACTCGACAGCCACACCCCATATGGAGTCCAGGTCACAGAGGAGGGTGTAGGGACGCACAAGGCCCCAGCCGCAGCCTCGTGGGAGAGCGTCAGGGTCCTCCAAGTCTTGACTGGTGGCACGATGACTAACAGTCAGCAGCAGCAGGAGCAGGACCGGGAGGAACGCCATCTCTGAGAGATCAACAGACCAGATAGACAGATGAAGGAGCAAAGATGGAGGATGGAGAAAGTCAAAGGAATGGAGAGAAAAGGGAGAGAGGAAGGGAGTGAGTCATTCTGGTCATAAATGTTTGGAAAGTAACAGAGCTGAGCAGTCAGTCATTCCCACAGTAATCATCTGCCTGTGAGTGACAATGCACACAATCAGCCACTGCTGTGTTTTAGACAGGAAACAAAGGACAGTAGTTTGTGCAGGGTGAATGACTATAGCCACACACACACAAACACACACACATCCTGTTTCATCAATTGTAGCCAAAAGCCCTGCCCTCTTTTGAACCTTTTAAAAGGTTTAAGGTTTCATTTTCTGGCAAACACCTTTTTAAATAAACAACACTCACATGCCAGAAAAATACCTAAAAAACCCCAAAAAAGCCCAGATAAGCATTCACAGAGAAGTGAGGTCAGAGTAGGAGCACCTACCATGCCTCTGAAGAGAGTTTTAGCTATGTTATTTGTCCAGTCTTGTCCAGTGAGCCGGCTGACAGGAAAGCTGCAGCATCATGTATATTTATGGGGGGGGGGGGGGGGGGGGCACCAAAAACGAGAAGGCAAAAAGGGATGCAAACCATTTAAACCAAAAAACGGGAAAAGGAACAATACACACCCGGGGCCAA
>JAVQJL010010867.1:0-35541 GCA_036024295.1 Nannoperca obscura | reverse complement strand
ATATATATATATATATATATATATATATATATATATATATAAAGTAAATATGACAGCCCAACATATTTTTTTCGATAATGACTCCAAACTGATTAACTATCAACATTAACAAGGTTAGTAATTAATATGTGAACTATAAACTATGCATGTGTTGTCATAATTGTAATGGCAGTCTTTTTAGCTAGCTGCACATGCTAACCTGTGCTTGCCTTGGATGAAAAAACTGCACCAGGACACCAGGTTGTTGTCAGTTATTGCTAGGACACTGATGTTGTTGGTTAGGACAGAAATAAAATGTGACAAATGATTACGGGAATTTTTGCTTGTGTTTAAAATGGACTTACCTCCTTGTAATTTTCCTTGAGGACACAAATAACATGTGCTAGTTAAAGATTGCTGCTCCAGTCTGGTCTGTTTTGACAACTGTGTCAGAAAAAGTTAATAGAAAACTAGAATGAGCCCATTAATAAAGCAAGAAAAAAGTCTTTGCACATAAACAGTTTAATATTAACATTTGTGTAGCTATGGTGTCACCGTGTTCAGCTTAGCATTAGTGAAGTCTCTTAAAGTTACATGCACTCGATTATGTAATAAATAAATGCATTAGAGCTAAAATATTTGGCTGGGAGGCCGTTGGTCATGAGATTCATACATACTTATGACTACATATCTAAATAAGTTTAATTTCTTTGTTCTACGTGCCTTTTATATATTTATATGTATAAATTATGTTTCTCTGATATTTCTTACCACAGCTCTCTACAACCATCCCACTAGCCTTTCCTAGGTTTGATCTGGTGTTAGAATACGTGTGCCTGACCAATTCCAGAGAAAAAGGCACACAGAAATACATACAATAATGTTTAAACCCACATATTTTACAACAAAACAACGTTGTAAAATATGTGGAAGAAATAGCCCACTTTACTTTAAATACTGTATTTGTAAAACAAATTTATATTCCAGCCCTGTCTACCTCAGAGGTACCACAGAAACTCACATGTGCATGTTTCAGATTACTAATATACTTCACCATGGTAACACTGTGATGTAGGCTAGTGAGCAAATTTATAGGTGGGGAGAGGCATATCGACAAGGTCACTGCAGGTTTTCCTAATCAGACTGAGACACTGTGTGTGTAGGGGAGGGGTGGGGGAAATGTGTGTATTTACTGTAATGCGTGTTTATACAGGTCGGTGCGACAGATTGAATGCTTCACATCCTAGTGAAGCAGGTGACCTATGACATCTCTTGTTTTGTTGTCATTTTTCTAGATGAAGACATTCGGACTAAAATGAGTCATTACTGAAATAGTACAAAGAACTGACACCACAGGCGGGCTGTGCTCCAATAATAACTTTCCTACAGTGATTCCAGGAAGAGGTGCTGCACTGTATATCAGCTCAACGACCTTGGTCATCAATGAAAGCCAAGGATTTTTTTCTGAACTGGCTGAATGTTGTAGCATGTGGCCTAGGCTGCAAGGCACATGACAGGAGGATCACTGAAAAATAAAGAAAGAATATCTTTCTATCTTGCATGTTTACATTTTATGTGTTTCTCGTAATTAACCATCTCTACTATTTTTTTTTTTTTTTGCTCATGTCATTAATCTGTCGCTTAATCACTTAATCTGTCACTTATGGACAAACTTACTTCTCTGAATAAGAGTCAGTAGTGTCACGAAGGGCAATGTAATACTTTTGTGAATCAAATATTAGTTGTAGTAGCAAATGACATCTGCATTTTTATAAATGAATTAGTACAGTAACTAATACCTTTGATCTACCTCTGGTTTATTTAATCTCGTTGTCTGATTTTGAATCACTATCATTGAATGTGATGTCCGATGCAGTTTCACAATAGCTTCCAGTAAAAATGTTAAATGCAATCATCTGTCTCTAACGTTTACTGGATTTGTGTTTAGTTCACTTCATAGCTGCTTCTTCTACTGAAAGCAGAAGATTACTCAAATATTCAGTGATTGAGGAAATTGAGAGATGAGATGCATTTATTTTCAGAGATTTCTTAAAATAAATGCACCTTTGTAGGCCTTGGATCCAAGACAATCAGAAATGTATCTATTCCTCATACTTTCTATGACTGGTCCAAACATATCTAAAGGGAACACACCTTAGAGTAGACAGGGCCATTTACAGCCAATGTGGCATCTGCTCCATTCAAGTTCCATTTTAGCTCAATCAATGCAAAAAGTGTTTTTCTTGATTTATTTTCCACTAAGCACCACAATGTATTTAACTGGCTGAGTGCAATGGAAAAACAAATATTACTTCACTAACCCCTTTTCCCCAAATGAAAGAAGGAAGTGATGGCAATCATGTCCTAGAAAACATGATAGTTCCAGCTGACCTCAACTCAACAACTGTGACCAACTGTTTGTCTGCCTTCATTCTATTTAACATGAAAACAGCCTGTTGAGACCTTTAGGACCTTTTATTATTTTAAAAGGGAGTGATTATCTTGGGCCAAAACAGAAGATAACGGTCAAAATATCAACATTTCTGGAATGTGACATTGAGAAAAACAAAATGTGGAACCGAGCCACAATATGGGTGTATTTTTAAAGAAGCCGCTCCGTCTGTAGCAGGTGCATTATTAATGCATCTATAACTAAAGGCTGTAAATTCACATTGTTGTCTTGCTGCTGCAAATGTATGCTCTCTTTAGCTCTATTTATATTTACTTGTTCTGAGCACAATTCTTACACTATACGTATTATGCATTATATAATATATGCCATGTTTATTATATAATATTGTGCAAATTGTTATATAATTATTCATAAATATATTATTTTCCTAAATGCAATTGTACATCATTGTGTCATGTTCAATTATGTTTTTTTTTATATATAATGCTATATAGAGCAAGACAGCAATGAATTTATTATGATGCAAGTTCTAGTAAGTAAGTAAGTAAATATTATGGTCTGCCACAGAATATGTCTGCTGACATTTGCTGCTGTTGTTATAACAAAACACATCACAGACAACAATGATTAAACAGAAGCTGCCGGAATAACACAACAGCACGGAGGACAATCTGCAAAGTGTCCACAGGATAGGCACATGGTCTTGTCATTATTTCCTTTAATGATCAGAGACTGCAGACTGTGTCTATTTTAGTTCGGGCTACTGAATTTAAAAGAGGAAACATCGATACCTCTGCAGTTTATTGGGTAGAGAATGCTAACTCTGTTCACTCACATCTGCAAAAAGGTCTGAAACATACTGTGTGTGTTTTTTTTTTGTAATACATACAGTATGTGAAAGATAGACAACGGACACATATCTATCGTGCACTAGCACTCCAGTCCCTCCACAACTAAACAATTAATTGACACTCTCCAGCCTGTTAGTGTCATAGCCTCTTCTGTTACAGCACTGCTCAGTTGGGTTTATGATTCAGCATCATCTGCCAGCTCAGTTAATCCTCCAGACTTTGACAAACAAACACTGAAGTAGAGAAAGAAGTAGGTTAGAAGCACTTACTATGAATGTTCAATAAACTTCTAAGAGGAAATCTGAGTAAGCATTAAGCGTGTTTAAATATTATTATAAGTATAAAAACAACATCACATTGTTCCAGATGTATTTCCCTCTAAAGAGAGAAGTACATATTGAAAACAAGGTCAACTGCCCTCAAAAGGACAATAATGCAAATGTACAGACCTACTTTTTCTGCCACTCTATCCTGAATTTCTCACCATTTAACTAGAATTGTGATTCTGTGTCCAGTCATTTGTCCTGTTAATCAGTAGAAAATCTAAAATGTTCTAGTTTATTGTGCTGCCTTAGATTAGTTCTGAGTTAAGCTGCTGGACCCAGACAGCTGAGCTGATAAGTTAGAACGTCAGGTACAACTTTGATAGCCTCCTAATATGCTTTCATAGAATTTCGATACAACTCTTACCAGTGTGGTCAGGTGTGTAAACAGTACACGAGTTTTTACTATGTTGCTGGAAAGAGTTTCTGAGTAATGTAATTGCCTTTGTGGGATTAATAAAGTACTGCTTCCATTGTGACCCTGGTGGTGTGAGCTGCCAATAACTCCGGCTATAACTGGATAAATGTGACTGGGGTCAAAGTGATGTAGGGCTTCCTCTCTGGAAGCACACTGGTTGAAAGTTAAACTACCAGAGAATATTACTGATAGCCAGCAGAGACTGTGTGCACGCGGATGTGTGTGTGATTGTGTTTGCGTGTGTTTGCCGCCATACATGTGCACACACAACATCTGACTGACTTGTGTGTCAAGTCATGATGTTATCTCGGTCACATTTCATTCCAACTTGTTTTAGGGATAACCCCCTCAGCAGGTCAAACACAAAAAAATCCTATTGCAACATCAGCAGCTCTGCTTTGAACCCCAGTTGTTGGCACGCTGGGAAATTGACTCACTTAAACGGTGGAACATTCCCTATGAACAATACTGAGTGTGAACAGAATAATGATTAACTGTGCATGTAGTGACAATCAACTTCTCTCATTGCATATTCACTCCATCATCATAGTTATTCAAATCCTAATTTTTGTACAAGAAGTGGGCATATCTGTGTCTTACTTATAGGCAATTGACATGCATGTACAAGTTTTTAAGGGAATTCAAATAAGATAGGTAAAGACCAATAAAACCTCATTATCAGTGCTCATGACACTGATGGCTGTAATGCAAAAGTCTGATTAAACAGTTGACGTTGATATAGCTATTCACCATGGCCTCGAAAACAAGTTTCTGTTATCAGTGTCACCAGTGCACAACACTAATGTGCATCATTGTATTATTCCTCAAAGGGCTAACTAGCTCATTATAGAAAGCACAGTGTGATGAGCTGGCTGTTGGTACACAACTAATTAGATATTGCTGGCAGCTTTTTTCAGCACCCCACTGTCCCCATAGGAGACGCGTGTTAAGAGGAAAGCTGTGAGATATTAAAATCTCTTTAAGAAAGACACAGAGGAATTAAACATCACACGGTGTACTGGGTATGAAGGGTATATTGCAGTATTCAGTTCAAAATATTAAAGTAGGGTTCACAGCTTTTAACATCAATCAAAAACCTACAAATAAAGCGCTAAACCCTGATTAATATAAGTCATACTGTATGTTGTACCTCAATGTGGATGAGAATAGAAAGAGAATAGGACTGTGTGTATAAATCTTGACTAAAGGGCTAAGTTAAGCATTCACACAGCTGACTAAATTGACTGTAGACAGTCTAAGCGAAGAGGGAAAAGATCAAGAGATGATGAGGGGCCTTAAAGTTGGATTAGAGCTACAGTTTTGCTTTTAAGAAGCAGAGGGGAGCCGTCATGTGTGCCTCTCTATTTGGTTTTTAATATCCTCTCTTCACCCAGCTACTTGCCCTGGAGTCATCACCAAACCCAGAGGAATCTGTTGTTCATGGGGGAATACAGAAAATTGTAGTTCTATGATGTGGAATTTATTATAAATAATTGATATCCACTGATTAATTTCTAGTTGTGAACATGCGTTTTGTTGTTTTTGGATGATATACTGCGTTTGCTCATCCAGTGTTGACTGGAGGCTTCCATGTGATGTCTCTGGTGCCGATGTTGAGCTTTTTAAATTCAATGTAATTTCTTGTGAAATTCACAGCAACACTCCCCCGTGGCTCTGTGTAATATGTATGAGGTTTCATGAGTTCAGCTGAGATAATCCTGTTTTTAACCGTAACGAGGAAAAGACAAGAGAGATCAATGAGAGACAGCATCAGGTTGAAAAACTGGCTTTATAAAGGGTAGAAAGGATGACTGATGTTATTTATGCATTTCAAAGAAATGAGCATCTAACAAATCGTCAACACTCCAGGCATCAGCATTATTTACAAAAAGATTGAAGTGAACAATCAGGCTAAAACAGAAGAAGAGAGAAGAGAGGGATGAGAGAAACAGACGGAAAGGAACCGATAGGAGCAGCCAGTGATTGGAATTATCTGGAACCAAACACACTGTCACATGCAAGTCTGCAGATGTGCTCATTGTTAAACTGCTGCCATCTAAGGTCACCAGCATGGGCAGTATGAGAGATCATGAGTTGTCTTAATCATTCATGTAACATCCAATCAATTGCACATCAAACACACATGCACAACTGTACACACATTTGTACATGGAGTTGCATCAGTCAATCGTTAGATGTCAATATAATATTATTTAAAGTCCATCCAGATCCTCTGAAGTAACCTAGTTGTTGATCCTCCTTGTCTTATGCTTTAAAATAGCAGTCATGTGTCCCGGAGGCTGCTTGCCGAATGACTTGCTGACATTTTCAGAAGCCCCTTGGAATGAGAAAAAAAAGTTTAGACGAGAAGCAACTCATATTATAAGTGACTTTTGTCATGCTTACACATTTGTCATCTGTTCTTGTTGTGGACACAGACACTTAAGTGTTGTTGAAATTGGCCTAACTTGGGAAAATTGCTAAAGATAAATGTGATCCGGAGCAAGCTGTTGTTTTGTTGGTGACGCTATTGGTTGTCATTGGCTTTATTGTCACGTTTCACGTTTTTAAAGTTACTCAAGTAGATGTGGTAAGACTGGTTCTGTAACATCACTGTTTAAATGCAGAAGTCATTTAGTGCACGTTATATGTACAACACTACAACTTATTCAGTGCAGAAATACTGCTTTTTTGTGTATTGGGTAGAAGTGGAATTACTTTCATGTTAGTGAAGATAATTAGAAACAAAATCTGAGAAATAAAACAAAGGGGCTATTGCAGTATTTTAATCAAAACACACAGAATCATGCTAACAATCTAACTTGTGTGTGTGTGTGTGTGTGTGTGTGTGTGCATTTGTCCTATTCTCACTGAAATGACCCACTTCCTAAGACAGAGACAAACCACAGGAGGGTAGCGGTTTTGAAAACAGAGAGTCTAAGACAGATTTTGTGTACTTACATGGGACAGAAAGATAGACTTTTGTGGCACTTCCTCCTGTGGGGACTGGAGGAGAGCCTGGCACAGTTCTGTGGGAAAGACTAGGGAGGGTGTTTGACTACAGTGAGCCTTTGTGGGTCTGCACAGTCACAATTATCAGTTACATCAGAAGGTGTTTGCGATTACTTATCACCTAACAGTAACCGATAGCTTACATTGTTGCCTGTTTATGCAGAAGCCTTTTCATGTGGTTGCAGATTGTACAGATTGTAATAGCTCATATTTAGTTCTTACACTATGTGCTGTGTGCATGATTATCTAAATGATTGACTTGGTTGCTTTGAAGACACAATAACTAAGTGTGTTGGGACTGTATGGTGACTTTAAAAAGTGCATGTGTTGATGTTTAACAGACATGAATCCGAGTTCAAACCTCATTATGTTGGTTAGCAATGCCTGTGTCTCAGTCATTGTCTGTGGAGCAGTATGTGCAGCTGACATCTCAAATTAAAGGGCTAGTTCTTCAATTCTTCAAAGTACTGCGTCTTTCTAAGATAAGAGATAACGAAGGCCTTATTGTCATGCATCTGCAGTACAGTACATAGAAAAACAAGCAAAACAAACGGAATGAATGATAATACATTCAGTCTGAGGTGCAAGGTGACAAAACAGGACATAATAACACGGTAAAAAGAAGATACAAAACATGGCACAGACAAGATACATACAAGACAACATACAAGATTGTGATATAAAAAATGGAAAAGTATAAATACAAACATTGACCGGACTGCCATGAGACACACGGATAACATATTATGATTTCTACACTGGGTGCCATTCTCCTTTAAGAGACAGGAAGGAGGATCACAGATCATATCTGTGTTAACAAACATTACAGACTGAATTCTTAGAAAATAATCCACATTCTCTGGGGTCTTGTGCCTCTAACTCACAAGTAGTGTGGTGTCTCAGACTTCTCAGACCTCACTGACCAAACTGCACAACTTAAGTAAAAAGAAATGACATTCTCTTCACCTTTGAGCTGGCCCCACTGAAAACCCACTGCCTCACTTTCGTCTGCGTCATTGCTCTTTCATGAGAAGGTTAACTTAATGAGTTTCACAGTTTATCAGTACCTTATCAGAGGACTATGTAACTACACACTCACGTGGCAGTGTTCTCATTTAACAGTGCCCCAGGGGGTAGGGGTAGAGAGGCATGTGCAGTTTTGATGATCTAATTTCAGCAAATTAATTCAGTATACTGCAAAATGAATTCCTTTCCACTACATTAAATGAATGTGGGGTAAATGAAGATAAGGTACGTTTTGCCAAGTAATAAATCATTAAACAGCTGGAAATGTCATCACTGGCATGAAAGTATTTCCTTTAAAAGTAAAATAAGCAAGTTTTTCAACACTGCAGTGCTTCTCTAAATTCTTTCACAAGAGTTGGTTAAACCGCTTGCTTGCCTCAACTCCATCCACACAGCAGTACCAGCCACGTGTTACTGCTGGGCCCAGATGCCTAAAATATTCATAGCGTCCTTGTCAGAACACATTTATGCAACCTCACTGAACAAATCTCCGTAGAATGAAAGAATGAAGGGGGCGCCAGAGTTTACAAGATGACTCAGCAAAAAAGGCTGTGTCCTTTGTGTTGGAATTAGACGAAGACAATGCACACACCCACACAGTTGTCTGCAGCTGATTCAATATTCAATAATAACACGTCAGAGATAAAAACATCAGCAAGGCTAAGATTTTCAATAAAAATCATCACCTTCTATATGATACCTTTTGTTGATTTTACAGTCACATATGACAAAAGATATTGACTATTGCAGAGTAGAAATGCTGATCATAACGTTCTGTTCAGGATCATAAATGGTGGGGATGACAACCTACAGTTTACAAATGTTGTTTTATCAAAAATGCATGTTTCAGTGCATGTCCTAATTCTGAAAAGTGCAAGTAGAAACTGAAGTGATATGAAAAATGTCACTTCTGTTCTTGCTTTTGTTAGGGTTTTTTTTGTAGCACTGGTGCAGCAGCTGAATGTGTGCATTTTTGGACAGAAGGGGAATTTGAATGTACTCAGGCCTGGGGTTTCAGCTGAATGCCTAATAGTTTTGCCATATAAGTATTCTAGTAATCAAGAGTGCCATGTAGATTTTGCTGTCAAGTTTTTACATATTTTGTAGTAAGTAGGATATAGTACCTCCACGGGTGAACACTTGGGCAGTTAAAGGCAATCTGATTCAACATATGTGCTACAGATTTGATCTTTATGTGGAGTTTACAATGTTCGATTCGTTTTTAAACTACCTCATGAATATTCATTGCCTGTAAAATGAATCCTACTAAAGGTATATGGTGAAATCACCCTGAATACCAATTTGTCATCTGTCAATTTCTTCAGGTTCTTTCCCACTCTTTGGTCTCAATCCAATTCCTATAAACACCTCTGTAAGAAACTAATAAGTAAGGCTGGATCAGTTGGCGTCACTCCATCAGCTGTAATCACCACTTCTCTGTCTGAGGCTCCAGACACTGTGCTGAGGAGATGGGCGGACTGCTTGCCAGCTTTTCAGACAGTCAGGATAATGCTGAAGTCAGACAGCCCAAAGGAGCTTTTGCAAAGACAAAACTTACAGTGATTAGTGAAAGACACCTTAAGATGAATGAATGAAGCTGTGCTGATTTGGGGTTTGCACTCTATAATCCAGTATAACTTCAGGATACTACATTCAAATGTCGTTTCTGTATTTCTATATTAAAATATGTTTGGCAATTACATAAATATGTTTCGCAATTATATGGAAGTTGCATAGTGATGTATCAGTGGTGGCATGTAGTGTACTGAATCTTACTTTAGTTTGTTTTGTTGGAAACATCCTTAGTGATATGACCTTAATGCTGGCTGGTTTCCTGGCCCATCTGTATGGAGGTTCCTGCTCTACAGTTCAGGCACACATACACACAGCTACAAAAAAAGGAAAAGTGGTGAAATACGATGCAGGTGACCATCCTTGGAAACCAGCCAGTCATTTCCTTGCCAATAAGCCAGCAATAACTTCTTTCACCTTGTCAGGAATGTCACCCACACATGGATGGAAGCACAACATGTGGTAATACCAGCACCAGAGCTGTTATGAAGAGATTACTTTGTGTTGATACACCTAATCCATGTGAACGGGACCCCTGGCTTTGGTTGTTATCATTGTGGTTTTCAACACAATGGTCAGTGTGCTTTAAAGGCTGTGGCCAAATGCTCTTGTACTGATGCTGCTGCTGCTGCTGTCACGAGATACATTTGGTGCCAGGTTTTCCCTAACAACTTCACTTGCAGACAAATACAGACATGTACACACACACACACACACGCTCCGCATGCAGATACAAAGGCTGGCTGACACACTAGTGTTGAAGCGATTCTTATCCTCTAATCTAATTACTGACGTAGCAAGGTTGTACTAAGCTCTCTTCAGTCAGGCCAGGTGAATGGGTTTTCTTCTTCCTCTAGATGACGTCTGTCTAGTAGTGGAGCGTGTTGAGCCTGGATGTTCCTTCTTAATGGACATCAAATAATTATGGAATGGTGCACGTCCCGGTGTGCTGCCATGACTCACAGACACATGTAAAGCAAGATATGACTAATGGCAAGTCAGTTTGGCACAGTGGCAGCATACATTGAGCGGCTAATGCATTCAAAAGACAGAAGACACAAAATGTAAAAGAGTGAATGCTATACAGACATGACAAGCAAATAGCAATGGGACACTTCTGGTCCCAGATTAGACCCGGGACCAAGTGGACATGGATTTAACTCAGCAGGCCTCCATCCGGCTGAACTGTCCTGCTCAGAAAACAGGGGCGCTGTTTTGTAACTCTCCCGCTCTCTGACCTTGAGGGCAAAGTTGGACATTCATTACCTCAGTACGATTAGGAAATCTACTACTCACAAGTACAAATTTGAGGCACACCACTCCTAAAATACTGATAATATCTATCTTTATTTCTTTTTTCTTTCTGTCCATTTGTGCATTCTCTCTTTTTTTTGCCTGAACTTTTTTCCTTCCTTTAAAATAAATCTAAGGATTATAGAACTTTTTCCACTACTGTCTGAAGGAAAAGACCACACTGGCAATCACCATGATGCAAACAATTAACAATATAAAGAAACATTCATATTTTCATTAAAGCATTTTTATATAATAGATCTGGATCATTAAAAAGAATGGTTTATACTATACAATGATGCAGTACATTGTGACAGTACTTAAGTAGAACTATATACCTCTACTTTGCCATTTAATTATTTGACAGCTATAGTTACAAGTTAATGACATTTTACACACAAAACCAGCAACACAGGAAGTATTTTTACAATGTTGTATGGCTACTAACTGTGTGTGTCATTACTATGAACTGCATCTCGACATTAAATGGTTGGTAAACTACAATTCCTGGTGATTCTTCTGATGATATTTCTTTATACAGACTGTATTGGTTCCTGGATTTCATCACTTTCAGAGTGGGTGTGGGCGTGGGCGTTGTAGGACCGCCCACCTCGGATTGCGTCACATGCTGCGTGGCTATAGGTTTTTATTGGGCGCGCGCTTTCCCGTCACCAACCGGCCATTCTGTCAGAACTAGTTGAGACTAGACTGAGAGCGGACGTGCTTCTACTACAGAGCGACATCAGACGACTAGCCCGACAAGCTGTAGCCGCGTTGCGTCTTTCCGCTAACCCGAAACAACCAACTCTGAATTCGCATTAAATATGTCTAATATCGTTTGTTGTCAAACGCCTCAGGTAAGATGTTTCCCCCCCTTTCTTTTTAGAATTGATAGAGGAAATGATGCCGTTTGACGTCTTTGTCGAGCAGCGTTAGCGGTTAAAATACGGAGATACCGTTAAATGTGTCATTTGTTCTAGTAAATGCCAATGTCGCCGTCATTCTTCAGTCACTGATAGATATTTGTTGGGCGCTAAGGATGAATGGTAGATGCATTTTCTCAGACGTGGTGGAAACTGTTGGAAATGCCTCTTTTAACGTTATGGGCACAGACAATGTCACACAACCCGCCGCTTCTGCATACAGCTGATGACACGGATATTTAGCTCATATTGCCTGCTAACAGAATAGTGAAACTAGTTCTTGCGTTGAGCACGGACACGGACACACGACCGAATCACCGTGGACCAATTTAAGTATTTAATCAAACCGGCGTGGTCGTCCCACATCTCCCCATCCTAGCTAAGCAGCAGGTTGTCTAGTTGGAAGGCTAACATGCTCTAGCTTCCGAGCGTGCCAGACCTCTCCATCTCTCTTCGGGTTGATAGCTTCTCGGCTCCATCTGGACGCCCACCTCGTTTGTAAGATAAAGTGTTTGTGTAGTCTGTGTTGGTTATTCGTGTTACAATCGACTTAATCAGTTTTTTGGGTGGTGCACTCGTCCCTGACCCAGTTTCTGATGGCGGGATGTCTGTGCAGAATAGCTATATGACTTCTGGCGCATCGCCAGACATCATGGCCCTGGTACTTTACTCTACCGGAGGAGGAGGAGGAGGCAGATAAATGAACGGCATTGCTTTGCAACGAATAAAAAAACCCCACGAGATACTGGGTGGCCAACAGGGGATGACAAGGTGGTTAACGTAGCACGGGCACAGCCTGTCCTTTACTCACCACACATCTAGTGATATTGTGTCATATTGTATGGGCTGTCCTGAGTGCTGCGGTCGACGTTGACCATTTTTGGCTGTATCGATTCTCTAGTAAGAGGAATAACTGATTCATAACGTTTCAAATTTCCTAAAGGGCTTTAGTATACATTGTCTCCCGGCTGCAGGTTTCCTAATGCCATGGTAGTGTTTGACCTACTGTGCTTTTAATCCGTTCTGAAGCGGGTAACCACGTGGAAAATTCCCAAATTGAACAAAACTGCAGATTAATGATTTTATGAAAAGAGGAAAAAAACATTTTGCCGGCTCTTTAAGGCTTATGCAGTTGATGATTAGTAAACATCCCCACAGTCTGAATGTCTATTGTGCTTTTTACTTCCATTACTGGTATCGAAATTAGTTGCTCTAGTTTTTGAATGTTGGAGGCTTCTGATTTCTCAAAACACACTCAACTTCCTCATTTACATTTTCCTGTAGTGTTTTGCTTTGATCAAGAATGTGATTGTTTTTATTTTTATTTTTTTGGTGTGTTTTTTATAACTCGCAACCAATACAAATTATACAATGTTTACTGCTTCCCCCCCTTTTTTGTCACACCCTTATTTGATTCCCTTGTTCAAGACGTGTAAAATCTAAGTGGTAAATTTCCACACAGTAAAACTGGGTGAAACCTCCAGCAATGCCACTCTTCTCTCTTCTTCTCTTGTTAGGGATGTCTAACAAGCATTGATTGTTCAGTCAAACCTGCACTTTTGTTCCTGACTAATCAGATGGAAAAATTGAGAGAGAAAATACATTCAGAGCTACCCTCTGTGACAAAGTTGTGAACAATCTAACTCTTTCTCTTTTGTGCCTTTGCTTTGTTCTCTCTCCTTTTGTTCCCTGGTTTTCAAGTCTATGCCCATGTATCCACATTTACTGCTCACAATCTCTGCCTGGCTTTTTTGTCTATATAAATTCCTATATGCACGGCCACTGACCTGATATTTTAAGTCATTTCCCCATTCTCACTCTAGTTTTTGTACATGAATCTTGTGTACCATTTCCCTAAAAGACAACAATTGAATACATGGTCAGTGTACAGTGGTTTTTAAGCGGCCAGACAAAATTCCTGAATTGCCATTTGCTGGTTCTTGGTGTAAGTAAAACTGGTAATGGCGTAATATTGTCTTATCAGTTTACAGAAGATTATTTTGTTTAATCACAGCTGTGATTAAGCTGGCAACTCTGTATTAAAGAATTATCTAGAGAGCTGAGGGCGTGGCTTGCCTCGTGAGTGTTGGGTTAAGTGTAAGGTGGAGAAATGAGGAGACCAAGGGAACAAGCATTTGTGGTGGGCTCCAACCCTGTGGAGGAGTTGAGCTTTTGAGCCTTCACAAGGGGTCTTCTGCCAGATGTTGCGTAACGACTCAAAACTGGGTCAGTGTTTCCTCCATCCACACGCATATAAGATGAGTTATAGCTTTCCATGCCAGCTTTGCTGTAACTGCTGCTCACTGCAACACAAAGACTATATTCTAGCATGTGCCATCGTGCCTGCGCATTTACCCATAAAAATCTCTGGCACATTTCCCAGCAGTCTTATCTTGGTGGTTTTACACATCGGCCTTTCACACATCTTTAACAAGCCAAACCCAAAACAGTAGTGCAGCACAGCACGTTCTGTGTATGGTCAGTGTGTATTTAACTTTGATGCTGCACATGATATGCATCTTTCTGGTTACACACACTCAGACGGTTAAATAGGTGTTATAAGTAATTTTGATCTCAACATAATGCCTCCATTTTTCCCTTTAACACTTGACTTATGATTATTAAATTCACACTGTGGTTTTGAGTTTAGTAGGTCATTGGATTTTCATATTTTATTTTGTTGATCTGGCTAAGTACACACTTTTATTTGTGCTTTGTGGGTGGGTTTTAAACATTGAATAGATGGCAGTTTCCTATAATTGCCATACAAGTCATAAGTTATGTGTGATGTACATGTTCAACCACCTGCTTGGCACCTTTTACATGTGTTGCTGTTTTTTAATGGGGATTATTTACTGAAAAGGCATAGCTCCTGGCAGTCCTTTTCCAACAGAAAGTAACTTCTTTGGAATTTAAAGTGCACTGATGGCCTAAACCGCAATACTCCCTCCCTCCCCAACTGAAGACAAATGTCAAGAGAAAAATATTATTTCAGTACAAAAGTGCCTTTCACACATGGCCTTGGGTTTGCAAGAATATGCTTGTATACCTTTCCTCCAAACCATCTGACTGTGGGGAAGACAGTTATTATTTCAGCAGCACACAAAGAGCATACTGTTTGTCTGCTCTAATGTCGGTCTGGCTGTTCAGGATTGTCTAATGTGCTAGCAGATAACTCTCTAACCTTCAGACCTGAATCTTAGTTTTAGTCTTGATTTTATATTTTTGCTGTGCCTGACCGGAGATTGTAAAATGCCTCGAGTCGCTCGGTTTTTTGAGGAGTTGGAGGCCTGTTTATCTGTTTGGGCTTCATTGTTGACTAGTAATACTGTTGTAAGTTGTGCACGCAAACTGATTTATTCAAATTCTTGCACAATGATTCACGAGCTGCTGCTGAAATGTGCCACTGACAGCAGCTAGTCACAAGTACATTACATGCGCAGCAGTTGAGTAAATCACAGCTTTTTCTAATGAGTTAGAATCGCATGTGAGTTGGATACAGAACCCTTGCACAAAGCTGGCCTACCCAGGAAAGCCTCGTCACATGGAGTGTGGATATAATTTCAGAGTACGGGGCAGCTGCTGCGGTCTGTCTTGCCCTCTCTCCCCATATGGGATGGTGATAAAACGGTTGGAATTGCATTGTAATTTATTTACTGAGCTTCAGACCGCAGATGGCATAGTGGTGAGGTGGTTATGCAGTCAGTTGTGTTAGTTTTTGTTGTGAACATCTCGGTACAAGTGAGATCTGTGTGTGTTTTTGTTTGGCTCAGTTTGAGCTTACTGAGGCTTGACGGCTAGCAAAACCCAAACTCTTTTAATAGCAGAATAAAATATCTTGAGATAGAGGGATATGGGGTGATCCCTATTGGGTATGACATGCAAGTGTATGGAATTTATACAAACACACCAACCAGAATTCATAGTGCAGCCATGTAGACAAAAAACAGACCATCATTGTATCTCACCAGTTGAGTGGCTGTGGAAACACTGTCACAAGTTGTTTCCTTATAGGTCAGTGCTTGAATGAAAGGGTTCCTATAGGGAGGAGCCAGCTAAAGGGGCTTGTCACATAAGATAGAGCTGGAGTGGCCTTGCTTCAGAGAGAGTGGAGACAGAACTGAAGGCAAGAGATGGATATAACGGTCTTGCTTTGCCCGGTGGAACGTTGCAGCAGGTGTGGAGATTTAAAGCGCTATACGGAGGGTGGGCTTAGCTACCAACACTATACACCTTTATTTATTTATTTTTTTGTTTACAGCATTTTAGGGGGGTTGCAGAATTTCAGTATCCTTCCCAAATTTGATGACATGACCAGTATATCCTGAATCAGATCGTCTGTTCTTGAATTGTGTATGCATGTGGGAAAACATGGAACCATTGTGAGCTGCATGTTTGGAAAATGGCTTGTGAAAATGGCTTGTGAAAACGACGCTGAACGAGCGGAAGAGAAGGAGGGAGGGCAGTGTTCAAGACTCTCTCCTGCGCAAGGTGGCTTTGACTTTACCATGTGCAACTGACTTGTGCTAGCATTGCATGGGTGCCAAGAACAAGTGGCATCCATTTCAAAACGAGAATTGCCCTTTCTCCTCTCATAACTAAACGTACGTCCCTTTTTCCCCCTTCTCTCATTTTCTTTTAGGTTATAATGTATGACCAACACAGAATAAGTACAACTCTATAGCCAACGGGATCCCGAGGACTTGATTACAGTCGCTTCAAGCCTGATAGTTTGTCCGTGCGGCTGCTCCCCCCCTCCCTTCTGCTCACGCCCGTTTAGTCAACTGGCATTTCTTCTAACAACTTCCCATCCCTCTCTTCGGGTGAAGAAGACTTGGGTTCCACTGTGATCTCAGTCTGCTTAGCCTGTTGCCTACCTTCGGTTCCTGTTCCACTCTCAGCAGTGGTGCTTCCCTGGATTTGCATTATTCTCCATTAGGTAAGGCCATGACTTAATGCATAATCTAATCTAATGCAGATTATAATACACGATCAATCATCAATTGATAAAGCCAGTTATTACAATGTTGCACAGAGTGTAGAAGACCAGCAGGTATTATTGCTTTACTGGGCAAAACTTTTTTTTTTTAAATCCATTCCTCTGCAGGCATACCAACAAAATTCACCAAGATGATTCCAAACGGTTATTTGATCTTTGAGGATGAGAGTTTCCTGGATTCCACCGTGGCCAAAATGAACGCTCTGCGAAAGAGTGGTCAGTTCTGCGACGTTAGATTGCAGGTATGCTTAATGCAAACACACACACACGCAATTTCTTTTAGGAAAGCCACTGAGTCATTCTGTGAGACACAAGAGCTAGCCAGCGATGCACCGTAGGGGATTAAAATAACAAATTAAAGGGAAAACCCGAATAAAAGAGTGGAGAAACATATCACACAGAATTTGTATTCGAATTTGTATTTGTATTCTACACATCTGTATTTGATGTGTGTAGAAACACATCAAATACAGATGCCTCTGTGCACCAGCGCTCACTGAATGGTTTCGGTATGAAATTAATGTGAATAAAAGTAAACAGCGTTTACGGTCAGTTGTTTCCCTTTTTAACAAAAAGTTTTAACTATTCATGTTTTGAAATAGGTTTGCTTTGAACAAACTCTTACACATCCAAATTGTTTGTCTTCATTTGTCCAGGTGTGTGGTCACGAGCTGATGGCTCACCGCGCTGTTCTGGCGTGCTGCAGTCCATACCTGTTTGAGATCTTTAACAGTGACAATGAGCCTCACGGAGTCTCACATGTCACTTTTGAGGACTTGGACCCAGAGGCTGTAGAGATCTTGCTCAACTACGCCTATACTGCCCAGTTAGTAGCACCTCTTAACCTTTTGACCTTCTTATCACTACAAAATTCTCAACTTTTGAAAACGAGTGACCTTTGATCTTTGCCTTATGTGTGTAACACAGGCTAAAGGCAGACAAGGAGCTGGTCAAGGAAGTTTACTCTGCAGCCAAAAGGTTCAAGATGGAGCGAGTTAAACAGGTATGATTTTCCTCATTTTAACGGGTCATAAATAACCTTTTTTAAAAGTTTAAATGTTTTTAAAGACTTTTAACGTCTCTTCCTCACTCCTCAGATTTGTGGCGACTACCTGCTGTCTAAAATGGATTCCCAGAACGCCATCTCTTTTCGTAACTTCGCCAGCTCTATGGGAGATGCCAGAGTTTTGGCCAAGGTGGACCTCTTCATCCAGGACCATCTACTGGAAGTGTCTGAACAGGAGGACTTCCTCAAACTTCCCCGCCTCAAGGTACTGGCTTGAATTTACTCGTATGCAATAATGTTTTAAAGAGTTCGGATATCGGTTAATGGAAGTTGTCTATTCAAGTCCCCCTTTGCTCCTGCATTAAAACTGGCCAGCATGGGAGGTCTTTAAATTGAATAACGCATGCTGGATTAAGCATGATATTTTTAACTTTACGAGGTAATTCTCTGGTTGAGGTTGTGCAAGTCATAAATCAAGTGAAGTTGTGTTGGAATGGAAACGTGCACGCTGTTTTGCTTCTATTGCGCTTTACCCTGATTTAAGATTCTACATTAGCTGGGATTGTGCTGAAATGTTGGTAGTCAGTCAGTTAGTTAGTATTAGTTAAAAAGTGAGTAACTATTTCTTTGACAGTGAAATACTACTTAATTACAGCTTCTCAAATGTGAGGGGTTTCCATTTATTTTCATTTGAAGATATTACTTTAGAGCCAGGAGGTTGTTATTGACATTTGGCTCCAGTTAGTTAAAAATGTAATGGATCGCAAATGTGACCTGTCTGGGTCCATAAGTGACCATAAATCTCCATTTCCAGTTCCATGTCATTGACAACAAAAATGACCCCCAAATCAGGCAATATTTACTTTACAAATGATGGACATGGCAGATTTGCACAGATTAAGATAAGACATCCTCTACAATTTTTCCCCAGGTAATACTTGGTCCCGTGCGAATAGGACTTTAAAAGACATTTCAGCCAGTGATTAATCCAAACGTGTCTTTAAATTTTGCCCCAGAGGCTTATTGGTTTAATGAGTGCTGTGTGTGGTTCCCAAACAACTTAATATGATACTAAAGTGAATCCTGTCACTATGGTAAAATCAGGCAATTTATTATACAGGTTCACATGTACCTAATTGGATGGATGGATGGGAAGAAATACGTTTTCCGGTAAGATGTGTGTAAATCTAACTCGTTTCATCTCCTTTTTGTGTGTTTACAGTTAGAAGTAATGCTAGAAGACAACCTGACCCTGCCCAGCAATGGCAAGCTCTACTCGAAGGTGCTCAACTGGGTGCAGCGCAGCCTTTGGGAGAATGGAGACCAACTGGAACGACTCATGGAGGAGGTCAGTACGAGGACGTGCAGTCTCAAGTCTGGTCTTCATTCCTACCCTGCCCACCCCCTCCTTCTGACTCCTCCTGTTTTTGACGTTAAGAAGTCATTAAGGGGGCTGAAAGAGAAATGGCATGCCACTGTCATGCTGCTATGTCAGGATTGTTGTTTTTTTCCCTCTGATTTGTTGAGGTTTTTGCAGTAAGAAACCCCTGAACCATACTACAAATTAGAGGTGAGCTGAAAAGAGCTGCTGTTTGCTCTGTTTTTTGTTTCCACTGTTCTCTCTTTTGGTTATGTGGTTGGTTTACATACTACCCCATCTGAGTATTACAGTGCTCCTTTCCTCTGAAACGCGAAGACACAGGTTCTCAAAGGTCTAACCCTTGATTCTACTGCCTCACTGCCACTTTACTATCTGAACAGGTGCGGGTTTGTTGCTCCAGTACTAACAGAGCCTCCTCCCCATTGATTTATCTCTCCTGTAGGTTTATTAGCAGCAGCAGGAGACCAGACTGAGGAGCCAGGACTGAGCCACCAGGGTAATGAGTCAGAGAAAAGAGAGGGAGGAGAGGAGCACTACTGCCTCTCAGCAGCCTCTCAGCAGCCTCTCTTTGCAGCCAAGCAACACTGTGCTCCCATCTGTCCATGCCACATATATACAGACCGATGCATCCCGTTTCTGCGTTTACCAGAACACATTGCTCGCAAAGCTTTAGCAACGAATACATCTAATCGAATGCCTCTTGACTGCACGTAACGATATGTTCTTATACAGGCCTACTTATCCACCAGCACATTCAAGAACAACTCAAATTAGGCACTGGACAGAAAGCAGCATTGCAAATACGCAGTGGTTTGCTCAGTAGGAATATTGACTTTCACTGGACTACAAATGAATTATTTACCGTCCAGGTGAAATGATCATTTTCAGCACCGTCTCACATTTTATTATTAATTATAGGAGCCTTTTGCTTTTTTTAAAATGTGCCGTTTAGTCACTTCAACAGTCTCATTGAATTTCCTTGTTCTGGCCTCAGAGCACGTGTGGTTTTTGCTTTAACTTCTCGTCGGTTTCAATCTATTATTGGGTAACGATTTAAGATCAGCTTGGTCGTTCTTACAACAGCA
Organism: Nannoperca obscura; assembly: GCA_036024295.1. Lineage (NCBI taxonomy): Eukaryota > Metazoa > Chordata > Actinopteri > Centrarchiformes > Percichthyidae > Nannoperca > Nannoperca obscura. The sequence goes on along the minus strand of JAVQJL010010867.1, from coordinate 15,260 downwards.
CTACTGCCTTTAGTCACCTGGATCTGACTGCCAATTGTGGCTGCCATCACAATGACCAACTCCTTCAGCTAGAGGACCTGTTTCCAAGCAGCAAAGGGTGAAAAGAGGGCAACACGCAGCCCCTCCTCATTCTTCACAGAAGATCTTTCCAGATGCAGCCTCTCATTCTTCACCAGCTCCCTCTTTTTTTAGATGCAAATTTAAGGAGAGCCACTGTCTGATGCCCCCTTGAGCTCAAACACTTAACCCACTCTATGCAGTGGCAGCAGCGTGTCTTTTTAAAGGAAGCTTTCCACCCAAGCGACTGAAGATCCGGGCCTTCGTCCCTTCCCCCTCTTCCTCTTCACAGCACTGTCCCCCCCCCCCCCTCCTCTTCCTCCTCCTCCTCCTCCCTCCCCTCCCCCTTCTACCCCTTATGCTGGGGCTCTCAGTGTGTTGCCATGGAGACAGCCACATGGGTGTGTTGTTCCTGTTTGTCTTTCAGGTGCAAACGCTGTACTACTCACCTGACCATAAGCTGGTGGATGGAGGGCTGGTGATTGAGGGGCACAGTGAGGTGTTTGGTGGCGAGGAGGACCACCTTCAGTTTGTGCAGGTACTCGACAGCTTGTGCCTGGCTTCACTGTAATGAAGCCTCAACCACGTTTTTCTTGGCAGTGTGTAGCTTTTACTGTACAGCTTGTGCCTGGCCATGCATAAAAATACCACACAGCCTGTGCCTGGCTAGAAGTAGATGTGGCTCATTTAATACCACAGTTTGAACCACAATGTAAAGACTAATGTCAATATATTAGCAAGAAATGAGCCATGACGCCTGCCTGGATTTGCTGTTGAGCATATATTAAAACCATTTAAAAAAAAATGTTTTACCCTCTATTTTGAGTTGTGACTGAACTGATTTCGTAGCGTGGTCTAAGACTGTAGTTTGCAGTGCCGTGTTGTTGGCTTCAGGTGGCGCGAGATCTTTCAATACATACTCGGACAGGATCAATGTGTCTATTAGACCAGCTGGATCAAAGAATAGTCGGGGGTGTGATTAGGTGGTGTTGGCCAATGGTGGGCCTGTGGTGCAAGCTTGGCTTCTGTAGCTGCACTGTGCTCTTGCAGAAGAAACCCGTACGAGAGAGCACCCAGAGACAGATGAGCTGCAGCTCGTCAGGAAGCCTGTCGCCCTCCAACCAAGCAGCAAATGCCCCAAAACAGACCGCCAGGAGAGAGTGGAAGTACATCGCCTCTGAGAAGACCCCAAGTAAGTGTGTGTGTGTGTTACTACAATAGATTTGTCACGTCACAATCAGAAATATTTTTTCTGTGTGCACAAGTGTCAGATTCTGCACTGTAAGAATAGGTGAGATTTAAAGTCAGAAGTCAAGAGGCTTAGAGTTGAACGTCTTTCCCTCAAATGGCTCTAACATTTCCACTCCCCCCCACCCCAGACAACACCTACCTGTGTCTGGCCGTGCTGGACGGCGTGTTGTGTGTGATCTTCTTGCACGGTCGCAGCAGCCCTCAGACCTCTCCCTCAGCCACCCCCTGCCTGATGAAGAGCCTCAGCTTCGAGGCCCAGCCCGAGGAGCTGCAGGAGCAGCCGCTGTCGCCCATGCATTACGCTCGCTCTGGCCTGGGCACCGCGGCCCTGAGTGGAAGACTCATCGCAGCAGGTTAGCACTAAATGGGATTAGAAGATTGTGTGTATCCGTATATGATTGGAGGTTGGCGCGCGCACACATGAAACTACATGCTACTATATCTTGGCTTCATTTTCAGAGACAAACGTACCTTTTTAGTGAGGCTGACCAGAGATAAATGATGGCATTTCAGCATCTGTGTCTTTAATATTTATTTTTTAATATGGGAATTATGTGGAAAGAGTAGCACCACAGTAACCTTAATGCATCTCGATGCTCCTGCAGGAGGCTACAACAGAGAAGAGTGTCTGAGGACTGTGGAGTGTTACAACCCGACAGAAGACCGCTGGACCTTCATCGCTCCCATGCGGACTCCAAGGGCTCGATTCCAGATGGCTGTGCTTATGGTACAGACTACAAGTCACCTTTATCTCCAATTATTTACTCTACTATAGTGACCTTTTTTAAATATTGCCCTAGGAGTGTCCTCATGCAATGTTTAAACAGCTTTCAATTGTCTTGTGCAAATACGTGCACACTTCCTGATCAAATAGTTGGGTTTCTAAATGATGTCTGCTTAATGTCGGTAGAAATGCATCTTCATCTGATGGCTCGTCCGTTTCCACCTCTCGCAGGGTCAGCTGTACGTGATTGGAGGCTCAAATGGACATTCTGACGAGCTGAGCTGCGGGGAGAGGTACGATCCACATGCTGACGAATGGGCTCAAGTGCCAGAGCTGAGGACAAACCGCTGCAATGCAGGTCAGCCCCCCACACAAGGATATATGAACTAATTGTTGAATTGAATTTCTCTCCAGGAAAGCCCTTTTTTTAAAATAAATAAAGTCCTCTCTTGTTGTTTTAAAGGTGTCTGCTCACTGAACAACAAACTCTACGTTGTCGGAGGGTCGGACCCCTGTGGGCAGAAGGGCCTGAAGAACTGTGACGCTTTTGACCCTGTGACCAAAACCTGGTCTAACTGTGCCTCCCTTAACATCAGTACGTGTCACATTTGCACTCTATTTACCTGCAACACACATCACACGCTCGAACCTCAAGCTGAAAGCTGAGGGATATCTTTTTTTTTTTTTAATGTAAAGCTGTAATTATTCTCTCTGGGAAATTGGACTGTTAGAGAAGAGGGTATATTACGTTTAAGAATGAGACCAAAAGTAGGCTACCGTTCGTCAGAGAACAGCCCGAGGGGAAATTAGAAAGTTGTATTTATGGAGCAAATTGTTTTTTTCAGGGAGGCACCAGGCAGCCGTGTCCGAGCTGGATGGCTTCATGTACGTGATCGGAGGGGCGGAGTCGTGGAACTGCCTGAACACTGTGGAACGCTACAACCCTGAGAACAACACCTGGACCCTGATAGCCCCCATGAATGTGGCTCGCAGGGGGGCCGGCGTTGCTGTCCATGCAGGTGAGCCCACGACGTGTGTGTGGGTGTGGAACATCATGTGTGGAAACGGACTTCTATCAACATGTTGACAAGAAGCAAACAGCAAAGTGTGTTATGTATTTAACGTGGGTTTTCAGTTTGTTGTGCATATGATGCTGATACTAATGTCTGTCACTCTGTCCAGGCAAACTGTTTGTCGTTGGCGGCTTCGATGGCTCCCACGCGCTCCGCTGTGTGGAAGCGTACGACCCCGCCCGCAACGAGTGGAGGATGCTGGGCAGCATGACCTCTTCGCGCAGCAACGCGGGCGTGGCCATGCTGGGGGAAACCATCTACGCCGTGGGCGGCTTCGACGGAAACGAGTTCCTCAACACAATGGAGGTGTACAACCCCGAGATGGACGAGTGGAACGACTGCACCAAGACCCTGTCTCCCCTCTCTGACTGAAGAGGGGGGAGGCGGGGATAGGGGGGGGAGGGGAAAGTTTCACAGTGCTTCACCTTTTTCCAAACTAACAGGCTTAGTGACGTAATCGTGCTTCGTGACGTTCTGTGTGTGTGTGAGTGGATGTGGGGGTGGGGCGGGTGGGTGTCGGGATGAGGGGTCTTCAGTGAAGACTGGCTTATATTTGGCGCGAGGGGGACTGGGGACAGAGGGGTTGTTGCCCAAAGCAACATGACGCCTTTGCATATTGCATACAATGTTTTTCGTGCTGTATATATTTTGTTTCCTTTTGTTTAGTTTTTTTTTTGTCATATGCCAACATTTAATACACATTTAGTGCTTTTTCTTTTTCTCTTTCTCGTAGAGTTGAAAGGTTCGTCACTTTCATTGAGGGTTTTCAGATGAGCTAGCAATTTCCTTTCTGGTCACTTGGAAGGTGGCAGTATGGAGTGTTGACAATTGACTTTTGAGAGTTTTTATTTAAGAATATTTCTGCTCACATATTTAAAGGTCAGTGGTTTAAAGCCTTACTCACAGTGCAGGTTTGATAAACACCTGTCATGGCTTTTTGTCATTTTAACAAGCTGGATTGCTTTTTGAATCTTAAATGATGGCCTTTTTTATATTTTTTTATACACTGCTGATTTACCGATTAAAATAAAATTAGTAGCAGACCGCTTAAGTCAATGAATCTAACCAGTGCCAGTTTTAGTTTATTTAGTTTCTTTTGTGCGCACACCACACATGCACAACCATGCTTCTGCTAACCAAACTTTTGTGATTTAACTACTTGATGTATGTAGAAGTGCAGTTTACTGAAGATCCTATTTTTTATTTTTTGTGTGTGTGTTTAAAAGTGTCAGGCATTGGCAGATTCTTCTGGAAGGAATGTTAGAACGATAAAATTATCACATTTGTAACATTTCTTAATTAATAAATCATTTAAATCGATTTGTCTTCTGCCTTCTTTCTATGTGTCATTAAGTGGTGTTGGACAATAACAGCCGTACTGTTACTATTGATTATTTAGGTTTTTGACCAGCATTTTTTAAGTGACCGGCTGAACCAGGTGCTGCAAGCGTTTAATAAAATGGACAACAGCTGATTTGCTGACTCTAAATTTAGCTTTAACTGCCACCTCGCCCCCCCCCCCCGTCCTGCTCTTTCCGTTGAGTAATTACTGTGTCCCGGTCACTGCTGTCTAAGCTTTCATAGCCACCAGTATCCTCAGACTACCACACTAAGCCAGGTTTTTTCCCCCTGCTCCTCTTAAGTGTCTTTTAGGGGCGATTATGCTAAGCTGGCTAAAAGACCTCAGCAGGAAGGGACGACGACAGTCACTCTGGGAGTGTTGAAAGAGGACCAGCTGAGCTGACTGCATCTGCATGACCTCAGACACTGCTGTCAGTCAGAGATTGTTAAATCCCTACCCTGCACTCATTCACAAATTAGCATCTGATAATCTCTGCTGACACGACAGTTACAGCAAGAAAAGGCAGCATATGGGCCACATGCTACAGGAAGCACAGACTAAATACTTAAAACAGAGTTTTTTACCTTGCCACATCTATGAATGCAGAGATCCAGTCGCCCTCCTCTCTTGCAGTTACTTGGGAATAAGGTTTGCTGGCTCCCCCTTGTACTTTGGATTTATACAACCATTCAAGGGCAGAGAAGGAACCAAAGTGGTAAATTAGAGCATAATCTATTGTAAAAATGCCAATGCAACTAAATGAATATGCGTTTTGTCATTTTGGATCTTCCTGTTTACATATTTCACAATTTCCATCGAGCACAGGAAACCAAATTTTATACAAAAGCATTCTTAAAACAAACATGTAAGAGAAGATAAAACTCCTCTTCCTCTGTGAAAATTTCCATCACGTCATCAATCTAGGACACATTAGCCAGGTGCTTGGTTTTTTCAGTATCTGAATAGACAAAGGGTCACTTTGGGTCAAGGTGAGCTTTTCAATTATGCAGAGTTCCTTTGGCACAGACATGAAAATGGTTTCAGTTTAGAAATGAAGAGCGCATTGATAATTCACTGCACACTTTTATAGATGACTAATTGGGTTTTTCTATGACGCAGGAGATACATCTGGAACAAAAAGTCAATGCCGGAGTCCGACGTCACAACTGAGCAAAATCTTCTGCGTCTGCGTAGTGTGCAACTCGGCAACGACTTAATTTGACAGGAAGTTCAGTGACTTCAGATCACCACTGGCCCTCGTTATGTCCTCTCCCACCTCCTCCCTACACCTGCTCCTGCGTGACGTCTGGTGCTTCAGCCTCGGTGTGTCACAGCAGCAGCAGGTGTAATCTCATCCGGTCCGCTGGTGTCACCTGCGCTCTAATCCCCTTAGTTGCACGCACGCACGCATGCATGCACGCACAAGCCTCTACTAAAACTGCTAAATCACTGAGGCTAAATCAATTTAAAAGCAAATGACTCCGATAAGAACAAGGCAATGCTTCAAAATATTTCACTTCTTGTTGCAAATATTTATTTCCTTCACATAAAATATATTTACATTTTCATTAAAAAAAATTCAAACAAAACTACACAAGCTGAAACCTTCTAGTTTTCAAACTAGACTATTCAAATGTTGTTCAATATCATTTATGATTGTGCATGACAACCTCACCAATTGCTATAGCCATTCAGTCGCAGCTTCTCATGGACAATCTGGGCTTTCAAAAATCAGGATTTTGAAAACAAGAAGCACAAAGGACACGTTCTTGTGATAAAAAAGTGGCGTGTGCAGCCATGCTTTTAATGCTTTGTTTTATTATCTTAGCTGCATTTCGCAGTTAGTTGTGGAAAGGCGCATGGCTTGTGACCTTTATGTGGTAAAGGAAATACCCAGTGAATATTAAATTTTTGAAAACAATATTCATTGTGATGTTTTAAATCACGTCTGTAAGCTAAATATTAAGACATTTAGCTTAGCTTAGCTTAGCACAAAGACAGGAAACGGGCTCACTAATTAACACGTTATATCTCGTTTATTTAATCTGTACCAAAAACCAAACGGTTAAAAGAGTTTTAGGCTTCGTGGGGGTTATGTGCAGGTTGATTTCTTGGCTGCGCGTAAAACCCCTCTGTATCCTTACATTACTCTGTGATTCGGTTACATAGCATTCCCTTCACAGACCTTAGGGGAAAAAATCAAAACACAACTTTTGGTCTAGTCATTTTGACACTTTGATTTCGGTACCTTTGGACAGAGTTCCCCCTGCTTACAGTCTTTATGCTAAGCTAAGGTAATCGTCTCCTAGCTCTAGCTTCATATTTAATTGACTGATATGAGAGTGGTATCGTTTCTCTCGTCTAACTCTCAGCAAGAACGTGAATAAGGATATTTTCCAAAAGACCAATCAGAAGCTGCAGAAAGCTTTTTTTTTAAACTGAAACGTTCGGTGAAGTTGATCATAAATAATGGGAAACAACTGTTTAATAGGGTCTGGGTTGTAAAGAGACTTAAAAAATAAGTTGTCACAGTGGGCACACCTAGGACTTCAAACATCATATATTCATTAAGTCCAAAAATAAATATCCCAAATTCTATGTCGGCACACTGTGTAACAAACTATTTCAAAAGACAAATTAAACATTTTAAATAATAATAATAAAAGCGCCGTAATTAAAATTTTTACAAAATAATGCAATATTAATGTTTCTTGTTACTGAAATTTCAACTGTAATTTGGCAGGAGACATTAGCACCAGGTGTAAAATAGCTGGTGTAATATTGGAGAACACTGAAAGCAGTACCTGATGCAGTTGAATTTGACACACTGTAAAACAGCCAGATACAGAAAATACCAGCTCTGTTTAACAAATGTATTAAACTTTAGAATTATGGAGAACAGCCACGGACACCCATCCATCCATCCATCCATCCAGGGAGACAGAACAACAATGTGTCTGTCAGAAGAAACGTTTTTATACATGGAAATTAATAAAAAGGTAAGCAGGTCCAGTCACCAAAGACACAGCATGAGAAGACATCCCTTTAACTTTAACCTTGAACAGTTCACGTATCTTCAAGTAAAGGATATCACTTTCAGTGCACGTGTTTGGCTGATGTGCGGGCTCCCTGATTCTGGTCCCACCAGGGCTACGTGGTGAAGGTGATGTGCTGCCCCGTGGTTCCAACACAACGCTCCATGGCCGCTTTTAGCTCCATTAACTGGTTCCCCCCAACTCTCAACTTCTCCCTGGGAACGCAAGTGAAGAGATACATCAGATACCAGGACAGGTCATCTTGTCACTATAGGCGACGGGGTCCTCCATGAACACACACAGTTTTGGTGATGTCACATGAGAAACGTAAAAATGTAGAAATGTAAATTTGTGTCTTTTGCTTCGTTCTTTCTATAAGTTTAAAGTGGGCGGGGCTGGGGTGGAAAAAGGAGATGGCATGTGCTTTTATTCACCAATCTGAATTAAGGCATATTTTCATTGTGGGATTGCACAACCGTGATACAGAAAATGAGCTCTGGTTTTAGCTCAGTGTGTTTTTAATACCAGAGGAATCAGTTTGTATAAGCAGCTGAATGTTTTAAACTTCACAATAACTTTTCCAGAGGAGAATTATCCAACTTCACATGGTGTCATCTTGTGGAACCCGGATGACTCGACACACACGTCTTGATGAGAACTTTCTGTGCGCCGATCATGCTCAGCACAGGGTGTCCACGACGGACAAAAGAGCCTCTGTGTACGCTGCAGCTTCCAGAAGCCCTGGCTCTCAACGGCAGCTATTTACGCACACTTTTCTCCAGCTGAATGACATTTTTCTGGCTACAACACCACATACACCCGTGCAGCTTGCAAATGCACCAACGAAACACACCACCAGTCTCCGCCGTGAGCACAAACACATACTCCAACTGGCTGCTACAGTGTTGGCAACAGCTGCTTAGCAGCGGAGACACTGAGGGAGCTTGTTGCTTGTTTGTTTCCTCCTCTGCTTTGTTTCCACTGAAACGTTATGTAACTGCTGGGGGAGAGAAGGAGGAAAGAAAGAGCTGAATCCGCTGGCTGTTCCCGCCCCTTGTTTTCACCCTCCGTCCATCCATCTTCTTCATCCAATAGTGCAGCTGTGAGTTTACATAACGGCAGGTTGTGTTACCGACTGTTCGCTCTTGCCGGGTGTGTTGTACTCCCAAGGATGTGTTGGTCTGTCACACTCACAACTGATCTGGTTTTGCTTTCCAGCATGCGCCACGGACAGAGGGACTCTGTGAAAGGCTTCCTGTGGTCACGTCAAAGAGCATCAAGCGCTTGCGTAAAAAACCCTCCAAACGTAGTCACACAAAGTGAGTGACGCACATGAACGGTGCACAGAGCCGCTGAGCCACATCCGCATTGTATTCAACAAAGAACTGTGCTGCTTCTGTGCGTTGCATAACCGTCTATGTGCGTTTGACAGGTAATTAATGGATATCCCCAGGAGATGGTAACGATTTGCACCGGATTGAACATGGAACCACATGATGCGCTGAGATGACATAACCGAATCCTGTTCTCCTCGAGCCAATCGTGTTGTGTTCAACGGAAAGCCTCCAATTGGATTCACACGCCTACCGCATTTATCTCCATGGTGACGGACTCCACAAACAACTGTTCAATATTGGGAGAAAAAGGAGAACAATAGCAAAAGGAAATAAAACATTAGTTTTATTTTTTATTTTTTGGGCTCTGAGATGCTTTGAGTTTTTCTTTGTTCTTCTATTTTGATCTAATTGTATGTACGCAAACTGCCACTAAGCACAAGTTAGCATTAACGGTGTTTCCCTTTTTGTCCCTGTATGCCAATTATGCTGTAATGGCTTTTGTGTTGAAATCCTACTGTACACTTTGAGAATAGGATTTTGCATAAAACTAAAGCTGAGTCAGCTATTTTTCTTTTTGATGTTCATTTCAAAGCGAAACACGGACTTTATTATAACAAGGGGGCACTGAGTTTGCTTGCAAAATGTTTGACATACTAAGACTTGCAAGGGCCTTTGGTGCGGTCCAATTAGTAAATGATGGAATAGTATTATACTTCACTAATATTATAGAATAGAGGATGAAAGAAAAGCTCCTATATGTCTACCTTTCGATTTATAACAATAATGCCGTTTTGGGCTGAAAAACAAAAAGATTGACATGGTGAGAAACAACTGAGGGTGAACACAAAGCAGTTTCTCTCCTGTGCAGCTTTTGAATAAAAAGAACAGAAAATGAACTAAAGTAGGGCTTTTGTTTCTCCCAGAAGCTACACTGCTCCCGTCAGTCTGGTTAGCTTTATGGAACAGCGCTATGCTGTTTCCCCCGGGGTCATTCTGTGACCGTGTTACATAAAGCTAAAGTGTAAATATGATATAAGATAATTCTCAAAGGGGTGACCGCTGAGGATAAAGGAGCTGGCGTCCAAGGTTGCGTGTCAGACTCGATGAAAAGAAATGATATGCAAGTTAAACACTGATGCTAACACGTGAGCTTGAATTCATACGTACACTCCCAGAGGGAGGTGATATCTTCCAACTGAGGCTTTTGTTCGAAGCCATGTTGTATTAAAAAGCCATCAGGGATAAACCCTGATGACACGTCCGCTGGTGAAACTGACCCAGGTGCCAGGCGCAGATAAAACCACCGCTTTCCCAACAGCGCCAGGAGAATCACGGACAAGTGGAGCGCCACATGTGCACAGAAAACATCACAAGAAGGTAGGAGACACAAGGCTGCATTTATTCAAATATTTCTTGGACCAAACTGAGCTGAGAAGCACAGACACAAATTTGTTGTGTTCCATTCCCTCCCACTCTCTTGAAAAAACAATCAAATCGAGATGGTATTTAGAAAATGTCTTACGTAAACACACAAGTGCATGTCTTTCCTGGCAAAAACTGTGTTGCAAAGCATTTACATTATTAATTACACCATATTCCTTCCTCCTGAACACGTTATAGCTCCCCTTCTGCATGCAGACCTGATCCTTCCAAATGCAGAAGAAAGTTACCGGCTAATAACTGCAAGAAACATGCATTTAAAAGACGCAAGTATAGAAACACAGACATTTCAGTCAGACTCTGATTGAGAATGTAAGATTTTGAAGTCTAACCTGTAATTTTAAGATGAGGGATCTCACATTAAACTAGTCATTTACTATAACGTCAGCAGGTGTTTGTTATAGAGAATGATAAAGAACACGGAGCTATTTTTTTTAAATCTGACTTTTCTAAAATCTCTTCTGGAAGCTTCTCTGCCGCCGAGTCCTGAACGCCGAACACGCTCCTGGACAAGGGGCCTCCCTTAACTTTTATATAACCGCCGCACCGAGCGCTGACATCAAATATTGAACACCGCCGAAAATGCACTTACTAAGTTGAGGGCTACATCGCTTCACGGCAAATGTAACAAATAAAACATTTAGATTATCACGACACAGTCAGCTTGACTGTATCTTTCAGCGCTGACCTGTTGTAACACAAGCTGGAGTGATGTGAGCGGTGAGCGCCGGCATTGCTCTTCCACGAAGTGACACAGCAGATGCCGTCTTTAATACTAAATTAACCGCTGGTGCCAACGTGGCTTCACGTCATTGTTTCCGAGAAGGAAACTAACTCTTTAAAGTGCCATCAAATATTCATTTGAATTATGTGATGATCATACTTGTTGCCGATGATAACATAATAATCGTTTTCAATATAAGCAGCAGCACTAACTCTTAATTACTCATTCCGGTTAAACTATAATTGACTAAAAGAAAAATCCAATCAGTTCTACTATTAGTGGAAGTCAATATCTTCTATGGGGCTATGAAATCATCAGAAACGGCTCCTGACAGTCAGGCAGCGACAGAGGCCACTTAATAGCTGGAAAATAGATAATGTGTTGAATACATAGAACCGCGGCTCGTTTCCATGGCAGCTGCAGGGGAGTGATTGTGTTCGTCCCTGCACTCTGGTGCTGATTTCTTTTTATCAATTCATCAGTCGATTTGTTTTTGATAAATCACTTATTTGTTAAATGTATAAAATGTCCAAAGATATTACATTTTTATGTCAATTACAACGACATTAAACAGAAAGTAAACTTTAAACTTAAACTGGTTACTAAACATTCATCTCCAGTCAAAACGTCAACTTGAAAAGGAAACCTGAGCAGCTTCAGTTCTTGTCCATGCAACAGACAAATCCTGACCCACAATGTGGGTGTGTGTATGTGTGTGTGTGTGTGTGAGATTATATTTCAGCATCTGACAAAACAACCAATTTCCTTCAAAGAAACGCGTTTCTCACGATTGCTTGGAATAATTGAAATGGACACCGTCATTGTGAGAGTTCTGCTCGGAGTGTGTACGAGGAGGGTTGTTGTGAGGGAGCAACTGCAACACACCTGCCTGGGCATGCTGCAACAAGGAGCGCAAGAATTCGGAGAACCTGAGCGTGATTGATTGCGGTTAGAAGAAGTGATGCCTACATCAAACTCAGTGGGTCAAATGAAGGCGCTGCTGGATCTATTTCATCACTTATAGTGCGCTCAAACCATCAGAGGAAGGTGATTCAAACTGATTCTAGGCTTGTCCTGGATGTTGAAACATAGACTGGTGAGGTTCCACCAGGCTTAATTATTATTATCTGATTTACCAGGGACAGAGAAAGTCATAGTGTAACAGCACACTTTATCAATGCATCAACAATATATATATTTATTTATTATTATTATGTTTGTTTGTGTGTGTGTGTGTGTGTGTGTGCGTGCGCTCTACCTGTAGTCTTGTTGTGAGAAACAATCAAGAAGGTCTTTGGCTGTCAATCTGGAATCCACACTGGCGATCTGAAACACAATGCATGCGAGTTAAAACTGAACAGGCCAACGTGAGCTCCGTGAGCGCCCGTGTAATTTCACACCAATAGCTGTGAAATGGCACCGACCTTATTAGAGTGGACGATGCTGAGAAGTGTCTGGACCTCCTCTAAACCCGGGGCTGAGGACAAGACGCTGGGATGAACAGAAACACACGTTTCAGAGATGAACTCTATTCCAGGTGAAGCTTGAACAGCATTTTGCCAGAAGTTCTTATGAAGTGCGTCTGAGCTCCAATGACCTTTTGTTTCCCGCACAGTAAGAACATTTAGAGAGAGAGCGAGCTGCAAACTAAATGAATGCACACAGCACTTGAATGCTATCTCTATCTATTCATCCATTCATCACCGATTACTCGACCGAAATGCAAGCACACAGCAGTCAATAACTTCATTATGGAGGGCTAGCCTGAAGGCCTAGGGAAGAAGAAAACCAAAACCAAATGTAACAGAATCAACGAGAGCAAGTAATGAGAGTGAAGGGGCAAAGAATAAGGAATAGAAAATGGTAATTTGAGGAGAGACCTAAATTATCCATAGCTAGTGTCCAAAGAATGAGACAAATCTGTGAGAGGGAGACAGTCTGTATAGAATGAGTCATAGCCCTGCTCAAACAAGTGAAAACGAGTCTGGCCGTCTCCTAGGCAACTGTACTTGAGCAGCCTAATACACACATGCTTGTGCATAGACAAATGCAAAGACGCACACAGTGAACCAAGATTCCTGAAGGTAGAGACAAATGTAGCATTGTACTAAAAAGCTATTCTAAAACATTCAGTTACTGCAAAGGTATCGGACACGACTGCCATGTTTCTATTGGGTGTGCATGTGTAAGCATTATTTATAACAATTATTTATGCTCTGAGGAGTTAAACAGCGTCTACATGAATTATGAAACTTCACACAAAACACACACAAAACACACACACACACACACACACACACACACACACTAACTACAAGCTTGAGAGAAAAGCGAGATCTGAAAAAACATGTTCTTGAAAGAGGATGCAGTTGTGGCAGAACATCTGCACCTTCACCAGATTTAGGAATTCACCAGCTACTCAATAGAAAGTCGTGATTTTGTGCTTGAAATCTTCCGGCCGCTTCAATACTTGTAAATTTGGCTGCCGGCTGGCGCTCATTTCCCACCCTGGTCTGCGTATGGAAAAAACCAAAAAGGTGTAATCATTAAAAACGACTCCTCCTTAGAAATTAACATCACACAAAGACACACTCAAGCAGCTACAGGTGTACTTGTCTGTAACATGAACAGGAAATGATAGATAAACATCGCCTGACACCCTAACACACATAATAAGTACATGGCATCAAATATAACACTTTCCAGATCTGAAAAAACATCAAGTAATGAAGCACCACCATACTAGTCATTAACAATAAACAGGAGAGCAATAAAGGCCTAGAGGGTTGAAGTGGTAATAAAGTGCACTTGGGACACATTTAGTGTTCAGTGCCTTATGATCTGACAGGCCGGTTTTGTCTGTTTTATAGCCACTGAGCTGAGATAACACTTCACGATGAGATGCGTATCTGAAAACAATAATTTGTAATTGGCTGCACAGGTTCTGCATTATGAGCCGCTTCCTGTATTCAGCAACATGTTACGGATTCAGAGGGGCGACCGAGAGATGTCAAACTAAAGCACCGCGTACAGCTAACACAGGAAGTAATGCAAGCCTGAAAACACAGCTTCACAAGCATTACGTTCAAATACAAACCACAAGAGAAGAAAAAAAAAGGAAGCAAAACTTTTTAACTGTAAGAACTGCAGAGATGAGTGATGAGCCGACGTCTCAAATGAGCCTTCCTGAATCGAAGTGAAACTTGAAAAGTGTAAATTAAACACAAGTACCTTAAGTACATATATTCTATATGGTTTTTTCACATTTTATTGTCACTTTTATATTTTGAATTCATGCATCTTTATATTTTGTACTTACTATGTTTATTAGTATTACTGGGTTTTGAAAACCTAGAGTGGTGAGAGTTCCGAGTAACACGAGGATGAAACAGAGGGATCAACAGGCACTTTGGCCTTTTGGATGTCAGGAGTTTATTGTTTCCTGCCCTCAAAGAGACCCAAATGTCACAGTGAATCCCATCCAGGGAATAAATAATGTACTGACTCTGACTGGGCCTCATGTTTGTGCGATGTTGGGATGTTTTATATATGTGTATGTGTGTGTGTGTGTGTGTGTAAGAGAGAGCAAACACTTGAGTAACCACATTTATAAAGTCTAACCATCCTTCTAAAGAATATATATATTAAGTCAGCTGAAAGAGTTCTGAACTGTGGGCTTGTTGTTTGCACCTGCCATGACAGCAATGCAAATCATCATCTTGAAGGACCTGACTGCAAGCGGCTGACACCAGCTTGAGAAACATGGTGATATCATCAAAGAAGAGCACAAAACCTATTAAGAGTTCCACTGACAGGTAATCTTGCAGTGGCATCAGTTCTGTACGATGGAAATTCCTCGTTACACTCAACCAGAGAACAACTCTGCTTCTTGCCCCTCTGTGAGTACCAACGTGACTGCAGGATGATGTGTTCAAATCTGTGGGAAATGTAAGCGAGTACAAATATTTTTAGATGCCACTGCAGGCCCAAGTATTCACTGGCAAAGCCTAGAGGAGGACGAAGACGCCCCAGGGACAACTGTGGGCATTTTTCTTCTCGAAGGCGACGGTGAGAAACCAAACAGTGCTACAGTGTAGAGCTGCCCGTCGCGTCATGGGAATGGTGATAAAGCAAAGCTACAAGGTCGAGCAGATTAGAGCCTGACCAACACTATATGCCAAATAGGGCCTTAGAGCTATAATAGAACACACACACACACACACACACACACACACACACACACACACACACACACACACACACACACACACACACAC